>CANSZD010000109.1:0-115000 GCA_947648045.1 Beta corolliflora | reverse complement strand
CAATTGTTCTCTTTAAGATTTCAGTTTAATTACTCCAAGTAGATCGAGAATTGAAGAAACCCAAATCAAAAACAAACCCCAAAATTTCCTTTTTTCTCTCACCTCTGTTCTTTCCGTCTGTTCCAAGCAACAGGCAGTCATTTTTGTCTCTGTTTGTTGCATTAAGGTTGTAGATCTCGAAAAGTTAATGAATTTAGACTCAAAAATCGCTCAATTTGGAGTTCGGAGCTGTAAGATATCGCTTCTTGAAGTTATGCATTGATGCTGTCCATTTTCTCTTTCCTCTGCTTCGTGCATGCTGCTGCCACGAGTTTCTGATGTTGTTTCCGCGGCTTCGGCGACGCTGCTGCTGCTGTTGTGTTGATGTTGGGTGCTCCTTCGATCTTTCTCTCACTTGGTTCATAAAACCCAATTGTTAGATGAAGGTATAAGCTAAATTTTCTTAATTCCTCCTCTTCTTTGATTCCAATTCAAGTCTGATGCAATAGGATTTTATATTCTGATTTCAGAGATAAATTTATTTATCAATTTTGTTATTGATTAGCAAATTTAGTTAAGATAAGAGTTGTTAAACTTAATGATTGAATATTTTATCTTTCTTAATGGATTGAATCTTCTAATATGAATTAATCCTCTTAAGTAAGTTTATAAAAACTGATTTTTATAAATTATGTTGTTTGATAATACTCTTTGAAATCAGAATGAGATTAATTAGAGATAGAAATTGATGCTGTGAGTTGGATTAGTAGAATGGGTTGCATATAAGGGTTGTGGTTAGTTCATGGAAGAGCTTGGAAAGTATGAGTGATTCAATTTGTTTATCTAAATTGTTGAGGATGGTTAATGATTGTTGTTATTGTTTTGAGGTCGTTGTTGGAGTATGTATATGGAGATAATTTATGAAGTTCGAGCAATAGTTGGTTATCCAAAATGTCGGATTATTGGGAATCGTTTCATGGTACACACATGTCCTTCCACCTTTGAAGCTATATCTGTGTTTCATGTGATTTCATGTGCTGAGCTTAATAAGACTTTTATATAAATACATAATTATTCAAAGTGTTATATGTGTGTTTACAAGAGTTGTTACATATCTGGTTTTAAGCTATGACCGAAAGCTAAATATGTGATGAGTTTTTTTGAGTGAAATTTTGATTATGAAGAACTGATTGGATGTAGTTGAATCCTTCAAGAATATAAATGTGTGTTATTATTAAATCTACTTGTTTTCCACATCAAATTTCTAATAGACTTTCTTATGCTTTGTAAGTTTACCTTTTATATGAAAGTGTAGCTATGAGAATTAAAGCAAGGATCTTTAGTCAATCTAACTATATAAGCTGGTTTTACAATAAGTACTTCGATTTACGAACTAAGCCGGAACGTCGATTGGATATCTTTATGAACTCGCTTTCGATCTAAACTATAGTTTTATTTGAAAGTTTCAAAGAAAAACAAAGGAATTTTGATGAAAGTTGTTGAGTTATAATTTCAGGTATAAGACAATTGTCAAAATATTTGCAATAAAAGTTTTATATGGAAGCTTGAAAATATGAAAGACTCTTTATTATGGTTTGAGATTTTGATTATATATGATCCTGAACTTTGAAAATTATGAATTTGAGTTATGAGCAAATATGGACTCGTGAAATTATAAATCAGGTTTTTCTAGTTCTATTAATGACGGGGAGGATCTTAACTCCTACTTAAATTTTTATGAAGTAGTTCTCATAGAAAAAAAGTCTCTCAAATTTGGGTTAATTTAATGAACATTATTTTCGGATTTAAGTTTGAAAACACGTAACTATTGAGTCTTGTAAAACAAGTTATATCTTTATGGAATATCATAGATGAATTATGTTTTATGGAGTTTGGAATCTAAGTTAGAATGAGTTTGGTGTGAGATGGGTACTTGTGAAGTTCTGTTTAAAGAATACAATTGTCGCTTTGAGGGTATTATTAGAAGTAGACAACTATCCCAAGATTTACTTGTGGCGTATAAACAAGGCTGAATGGTATCACCCGAAGATATCTCCGGAACTATTATGGAGCTTGGTTATATAAGAATGAAGATTTGTGATGTCATAATTGAAGGACGAAGTAATTGTTGGGAGGTTCTAACTAAGAATGAAGATGTTATGTGGTGGACGTAAATTAGATAGTTAGGGAACAGTAAAATTGGATGTGAATTTCAAAGGTCAAATATTGATTTATGAGTTAATGGAGTTGTTACGAGAGGTTTGTGAGTTCAGAGGATGTGTAGGATTCGAGATATGAATGTCGTATCACTGAAATAAAGGATCCATATCTTGGTGGTGGTTTAGAGGAGTATCGATTAGAGAGATATAATTTACAATACTTATGTAATAAAAGATCATATCCGCAAAGGGGTCAAGTAAAAGAGTTTGGAGCATAATTTCTTCTATTAGATGAGTAAGATTATATAAATGGAAGTTGGAAAAAAAAATCTAGATAATAGAGAGCTTGGTAATTAAAGTTATATAATGACAATACTAAGCGTATGGTGTTAAGACTAATATGAACTTTCAGTCCAAATACATGGGATGTATGGTTGTGAATTATAAATTTAAGAAGGATCAGGACAACGGGTTTGACTATTGGGAAATACTAAAGTTCAGATGGAAAATTGCATCATAGAATATTCAATTATAACATGGAAATATGGAGTGAGATATTTTGACTTGCCATAGTAATTGTAGGTGATTTATGATAATGTAATAAGGTTATATTCTGACAATGAGAGTTCATGTATTGGGGATAAGAAAACCTTTAAAGGGAAATTCATAACCTGAGAATTTTGGAATGTTATAGTTTAGATGTTATAAGTTAAAGACGGAAGTCCAAGTATAAAGAGAAACTATTATGATGAAGGGAATTGCCAAAACGTGTTAGAGGATATCTTATAGTCTACAAGTAAAATATTACAGGTTAATTGTACGAGCTTAGAATTGAGTCTCGATAATAGTTAATTATCTTATAAGTCTTTGAGAAATATATTTTACATTTTGATTATGTTATGGGTTCGAGTGTGCAAAGACATTTGATTTCGAATACGTTTTATGTATATTACTTCCTTTAAAAAAATATTTGAGGTAAGTAAGATTATTTTGAGATTCGAGTTTGTGTTATAATAAAATTATTGAGGTTCAGGTATTTTGGATATGTTAATTACATCTCAACTCTGTTTTGTTTTATATTAATTTACGAACGGATGTTTAAGTCGTTGATACACTTTGGAATTGAATATGCGATACGAATTGAGAACAAGAGTATTAGTTCTGAAAAAATATAAGTTTTTGTTATTGAGAAAATAAGTATTTTGATTAGTTATTTTTTTATGGGGAAAGTGAACAACATTTATGGAGTGAGTTGCTCATTATGTGTTATGGAGCGGGTATTTCTCCTTTGAGTAGGGTCATGACCTAAAAGTTCTTGAGGTTAAGCTTTGGAAATTCCTAATTCGGAGTACCGAGCAGGAAGTTATGTTCATTTTAAATTCAATGTTTTTGCTGCAATTATTTTGAGAAAAGTTTCACATGTTCAAGTTAACTCAACCCTTTTAATAAAGTTTACATGAGCCACTAAGTGCCTATGTGACTTTTACAAGCAGTAAAGAATTGATTATTTTCCTTATATCATTATACCCTAACTAATATGTGAAATTGTTAACGTAAAACAAAATATCTTTTAATAAAGTTTACATGAGCCACTAAGTGCCTATGTGACTTTTACAAGCAGTAAAGAATTGATTATTTTCCTTATATCATTATACCCTAACTAATATGTGAAATTGTTAACGTAAAACAAAATATTTCAAAAGAAGATTCAAGTCTTGCAATGATTAGTGATACTATAGTAGTTATGATTCTTTTTCCTCTCCATGGATGAATATGTTTTCTCGTGGAACATGTGTGGTATTGATAAACTCAGACATTTAAACTATTTATGTAAATAAACTATGGATACAAGTGGGTAAAGGCCGATACCAAATAAGGTACGGTATGAACAACAACCCTTGGAAGATGGGTGATCTCCTTCCGAACCTTAGCTGGGTGGGTGAAGTCCAGCAGATATTAAAAATGGGACATGCCCTAGTTAAGGCTTGCAAGCATAAATATTTAAACGGTGGGGTGACGACCTCCATTAGTCTAGAGACAGTCGGTTCCTTGTGTAAGGAGCCACTCTCTATTCGTGTTCACTTTACCCAAGTAATTAAACGCTATAGACCTAAAGGGTTTTGAATGATCTAAGTGGTGATCTTTATGATATAAATTCTTACTTTAATGCGATTGTGCAAGGATAGTAATCCTGAAATTTTAAGCAAGCACCTTACTTGTGAAGCATACTGAATTCTAGCATGAATTGTATATGAATGGTCTTAAGCCACCAAAAATGAAGTTTTGGGATGAACTTATGTATTCAACTGTTGTTGAACTTTGTCCATATGGCAAGAAACTTATTATCTGTAGTAGATGTATGTGTACTCTTTATCGGACTTTCTAGTTAGGGGTTGCTGGTGTTGTAATAAAAACATTTCTAACTATTTGATTTTAAGTATTATGAATTTTGGGGTTGTTCCACTTGATGAGTAATAAACTGCACAACTATATTTTAAGCCACTAAAATAAATTTCTGGTTGAACAGTGTGTGTACTCAGTTTTTCTGATTTTGTTCTTGGAACAGTGTGTGGGAGCACAGTTTATTGTTAGTGATTTTGCAGGGTTGATGTCGAGGACTTGGAATATGTTTATTGAGCAAGAGGAAGATTTTTATGTTATGAAATGGTGGGCTAAGGTTATAGTTAGATGCCATGTTTGGAAGTATTCTGTAATTTGATATTTGGTTTTCAAGTTGTTCTGTTGTGGGCCCCTGACCCACAGATCCAGGATCGTTTTTATAGGTTTTGTTTCCGCTGCGAATAAATGTAAATTCGAAGGTTTGTTAAGTGTTGATTGTGTTTTGTGTATCTTAAGTGTGATTAGTTAGCAGCTCAGAAGTACGGGCTGTTACAGGTGGTATCAGAGCAAAGTTGTTTTAGAGTTGTCGTGATCTTCATATCATGGCATATGAGTTTAAGAAAGATATTTGGGATTGTTTGAAATTGATTAGGGTTATTGGTTGGTTAAGAATTGAGGAATAGAGATTGAGATATTGAACGTTGAGTATTGAGATTGAAAATTTGTAAAAGTGAAAAGTTCTATTGGAGTTTAGCTTTGAGTGGCTATTAGAGAAAGATCGAATTATGTTGATTAAGATTTTGGAGAATTTGGATTCAAGATTAGTGATTATATTTTGAGAAAGCAATTGATCTTCAGAGGTGTTGGAGTTCAATTAAGAATTTATTTGATTGATTTTCGTTAAATATGTTTTATGTGATCTATTTGTTTTGAAATGATCTAAAGTTTTACGTTTTCAAATTTCGAAGACGGAATTTATTTTAAGGGTGGTAGAGTGTAATAGCCCACATTTTAAGCAGGTTTAATAACGACTTTATAAATGATATTTGATAAGTATAATAGCTGATATTTTTAGACACATTTTAGTCAAAGTTAGCTATGTTCATATTAGTAAAGAAATTACTTTGAGAATTATTATTTATCGTCTAAAGTAAGTTCCAAGCACAAATAAGTTATTATGGATTTTATATAATAGACATATTGAGTTAAGGATTTTAAGCTTTGAAATAAAGAGAAACCCATTTTTCACAATTTATCTCTCCTCACTCGTGTCATCTACTCTAGATGCCAGAGCATCACTCTCTCTTCTTCGTGTCTTCTCAATCAAGTGCCAAAGCATATATCCCATTGATCAATTGTTCTCTTCAAGATTTCAGTTTAATTACTCCAAGTAGATCGAGAATTGAAGAAACCCAAATCAAAAACAAACCCCAAAATTTCCTTTTTTTCTCTCACCTCTGTTCTGTCCATCTGTTCCAAGAAACAGGCAGTCATTTTTGTCTCTGTTTGTTGCATTAAGGTTGTAGATCTCGAAAAGTTAATGAATTTAGACTAAAAAATCGCTCAATTTGGAGTTCGGAGTTGTAAGATATCGCTTCTTGAAGTTATGCATTGATGCTGTCCATTTTCTCTTTCCTCTGCTTCGTGCATGCTGCTGCCACGAGTTTCTGATGTTGTTTCCGCGGCTTCGGCGACGCTGCTGCTGCTGTTGTGTTGATGTTGGGTGCTCCTTCGATCTTTCTCTCACTTGGTTCATAAAACCCAATTGTTAGATGAAGGTATAAGCTAAATTTTCTTAATTCCTCCTCTTCTTTGATTCCAATTCAAGTCTGATACAATAGGATTTTATATTCTGATTTCAGAGATAAATTTATTTCTCAATTTTGTTACTGATTAGCAAATTTAGTTATGATAAGATTTGTTAAACTTAAAGATTGAATATTTTATCTTTCTTAATGGATTGAATCTTCTAATATGAATTAATCCTCTTAAGTAAGTTTATAAAAACTGATTTTTATAAATTATGTTGTTTGATAATACTCTTTGAAATCAGAATAAGATTAATTAGAGATAGAAATTGATGTTGTGAGTTGGATTAGTAGAATGGGTTGCATATAAGGGTTGTGGTTAGTTCATGGAAGAGCTTGGAAAGTATGAGTGATTCAATTTGTTTATCTAAATTGTTGTGAGGATGGTTAAAGATTGTTGTTATTGTTTTGAGGTCGTTGTTGGAGTATGTATATGGAGATAATTTATGAAGTTCGAGCTATAGTTGGTTATCCAGAATGTCGGATTATTGGGAATCGTTTCATGGTACACACATGTCCTTCCACCTTTGAAGCTATATTCGTGTTTCATGTGATTTCATGTGCTGAGCTTAATAAGCCTTGTATATAAATACATAATTATTCAAAGTGTTATTTGTGTGTTTACAAGAGTTGTTGACTACATATCTGGTTTTAAGCTATGACCCAAAGCTAAATATGTGATGAGTTTTATTGAGTGAAATTTTGATTATGAAGAACCGATTGGAGGTAGTTGAATCCTTCAAGAATATAAATGTGTGTTATTATTAAATCTACTTGTTTTCCACATCGAATTTATAATAGACTTACTTATGCTTTGTAAGTTGACCTTTTACATGAAAGTGTAGATATGAGAATTAAAGCAAGGATCTTTAGTATATCTAACTATATAAGCTGGTTTTACAATAAGTACTTCGATTTACGAACTAAGCCGGAACGTCGATTGGATATCTTTATGAACTCGCTTTCGATCTAAACTATAGTTATAATTGAAAGTTTCAGAGAAAAACAAAGGAATTTTGATGAAAGATGTTGAGTTATAATTTCAGGTATAAGACAATTGTCAAAATATTTGCGATTAAAGTTTTATATGGAAGCCTGAAAGTATGAAAGACTCTTTATTATGGTTTGAGATTTTGATTATATATGATCATTAACATTAAAAATTATGAATTTGAGTTATGAGCAAATATGGACTCGTGAAATTATAAATCAGGTTTTTCTAGTTCTATTAATGACGGGGAGGATCTTTACACCTACTTAAATTTTTATGAAGTAGTTCTCATAGAAAAAAAAAAGTCTCTCAAATTTGGGTCAATTTAATGAACATAATTTTCGGATTTAAGTTCGGAAACACGTAAGTATTGAGTCTTGTAATACAAGTTATATCTATATGGAATATCATAGATGAATTATGTTTTATGGAGTTTGGAATCTAAGTTAGAATAAGTTTGGTGTGAGATGGGTACTTGTGAAGTTCTGTTTAAGAAATACAATTGTCGCTTTGAGGGTATTATTAGAAGTAGACAACTATCCCAAGATTTACTTATGGCGTACAAACAAGGCTGAATGGTATCACCCGAAGATATCTCCTGAAATATTATGGAGCTTGGTTATATAAAAATGAAGATTTGTGATGTCATAATTGAAGGACGAAGTAATTGTTGGGAGGTTCTTACTAAGAATGAAGATGTTATGTGGTAGACGTAGATTAGATAGTTAGGGAATAGTAAATTTGGATGTGAATTTCAAAGGTCAAATATTGATTTATGAGTTAATGGAGTTGTTACGAGAGGTTTGTGAGTTCAGAGGATGTGTAGGATTTGAGATATGAATGTCGTATCACAGAAATAAAGGATCCATATCTTGGTGGTGGTTTAGAGGAGTATCGATTAGAGAGATATAATTAACAATACTTATGTAATAAAAGATCATATTCGCAAAGGGGTCAAGTAAAAGAGTTTGGAGCATAATTTCTTCTATTAGATGAGTAAGATTATATAAATGGAAGTTGGAAAAAAAAATCTAGATAATAGAGAGCTTGGTAATTAAAGTTATATAATGACAATACTAAGCGTATGGTGTTAAGACTAATATGAACTTTCAGTCCAAATACATGGGACGTATGGTTGTGAATTATAAATTTAAGAAGGATCAGGACAACGAATTTGAGTATTGGGAAATACTAAAGTTCAGATGGAAAATTGCATCATAGAATATTCAATTATAACATGGAAATATGGAGTGAGATATTTTGACTTGCCATAGTAATTGTAGGTAATTTATGATAATGTAATAAGGTTATATTCAGGCAATGAGAGTTCATGTATTGGGGATAAGAAAACCTTTAAAGGGAAATTCATAACCTGAGAATTTTGGAATGCTATAATTTAGATGTTATAAGTTAAAGACGGAAGTCCAAGTATAAAGAGAAACTATTATGATGAAGGGAATTGCCAAAATGTGTTAGAGGATATCTTATAGTCTACAAGTAAAATATTACTGGTTAATTGTACGAGCTTAGAATTGGGTCTCGATAATAGTTAATTATCTTATAAGTCTTTGAGAAACATATTTTACATTTTGATTATGTTATGGGTTCGAGTGTGGAAAGACATTTGATTTCGAATACGTTTTATGTATATTCCTTCCTTTAAAAAAATATTTGAGGTAAGTAAGATTATTTTGAGATTCGAGTTTGTGTTATAATAAAATTATTGAGGTTCAGGTATTTTGGATATGTTAATTACATCTCAACTCTGTTTTGTTTTATATTAATTAACGGACGGAAGTTTAAGTCGTTGATACACTTTGGAATTGAATATGCGATACGAATTGAGAACAAGAGTATAAGTTTTGAAAAAATATAAGTTTTTGTTTTTGAGAAAATAAGTATTGATAAACTGTACATTTAAACTAGTTATGTAAATAAACAATGGATACAAGTGGGTAAAGGCCGATACCAAATAAGGTACGGTATGAACAACAACCCTTGGAGGATGGGTGATCTCCTTCCGAACCCTAGCTGGGTTGGTGAAGTCCAGCAGATATTAAAAATGGGACATGTCCTTGTTAAGGCTTGCAAGCATAAGTATTTAAACGGTGGGGTGATGACCTCCATTAGCTTAGAGACAGTCGGTTCCTTGTGTAAGGAGTCCCTCTCTATTCGTGTTCACTTTACCCAAGTAATTAAACGCTATAGACCTAATGGGTTTTGAATGATCTAAGTGGTGATCTTTATGATATAAATTCTTACTTTAATGCGATTGTGCAAGGATAGTAATCCTGAAATTTTAAGCAAGCACCTTACTTGTGAAGCATACTGAATTCTAGCATGAATTGTATATGAATGGTCTTAAGCCACCAAAATAGAAGTTTTGGGATGAATTTATGTATTCAACTGTTGTTGAACTTTGTCCTTATGGCAAGAAACTTATTATCTGTAGTAGATGTATGTGTACTCTTTATCGGACTTTCTAGCTAGGGGTTGCTAGTGTTGTAATAAAAACTTATCTAACTATTTGATTTTAAGTATTTTGAATTTTGGGGTTGTTCCACTTGATGAGTAATAAACTGCACAACTATATTTTAAGCCACTAAAATAAATTTCTGGTTGGACAGTGTGTGTTCTCAGTTTTTCTGATTTTGTTCTTGGAACCTGTCCTGGTGGGGGCAGAGTTCATTGTTAGTGATTTTGCAGGGTTGATGTCGAGGACTTGGAATATGTTTATTGAGCAAGAGGAAGATTTTTATGTTATGAAATGGTGGGCTGAGGTTATAGTTAGATGCCTTGTTTGGAAGTATTCTGTTATTTGATATTTGGTTTTCAAGTTGTTCTGTTGTGGGCCCCTGATCCACAGATCCAGGATCGTTTTTATAGGTTTTGTTTCCGCTGCGAATAAATGTAAATTCGAGGTTTGTTAAGTGTTGATTGTGTTTTGTGTATCTTAAGTGTGATTAGTTATCAGATCAGAAGTGCGGGTCACATTACAAATATCTTCAATTTTTCATTATGTTTCTAATGGTTCAATCATATATAGGCACCATTTGGACACGAATACTTGGAATGTGTATATACTACGTGGAAGTTCAAGTCTTTGTACACTTTCATTTACGCATGAGTTTTATTTTATGATGTTTGTGCAATAACTCATTTATATACTCTGAATGGGGGAGGATTGTTGGAAATTTAAAGTATTGGGTTGATATGATTCATGTTATGTTAATTTCAGTTGTTTGGTTAAGGTGTTGTAACTTAAACAATGTATGATGTATTATATGCTATATGAGTACCGCGCTTCATACGTTTCGTCACGAGTTGTGATGAGCATCAAACAAAGAGAACGAAGAAAAAGAGGCGTCATACCTCGTGAGGCAACTCACACCTCGTGACTGAAGGCTCTGAGGCACAGCAGCCTAGTGACTGGGGTGGCAGAAATTGCTCGCACCTGACAAAGGATATTTTGGTCGTTGAACAAAACACCTAAGTTCAAACTTCCTGACTAACCACTAACCTAAGTAGAGTGATAAGCAAGGGTCGAGATCCACAAGGAATAGCAAGACAAACACCAAGATTTTTTTTTTGGCAATTCAAAGTTGTTATTGAGAACCAAAAAAATGATGATACAACCTAAGCTTCCACAGTCAAGGAGTCAAAACTTAACCTCCCCCACCTTCTAGGAAGGGTTTGGAAGAAAAGCAAATACACCAAGACGAAGCAACAAGACTAACTTGAACAAGCTCAGGCTAATACAAAGCAACAAAAGCACCAACACCCTTAAATAATCAACAACCTTCTAAGATAATTAGGACACCTACAAGCCAACTTAAACAAAATTACTTTTCAACTACTAACAAGATCAGGTGACTGGCCACCATGCACAATCGTATTTCTAATCAGCCAAATTTCATAAATAACCTCAACAAACATCATTACATATAAAATGAACTGAGGTTTTTTACTCCTACATCTGCTAGCAACAAGCTTCACTTCTTCTTCAAAGGCTCTGCTGCTGTACCTGATACCAATCTGCTGCAGACAAAGAGTTCAAAGAGACTTACTGGTAGGGCATTCAAAAAATAAGTGTACTGCAGTTTCACAGGATTGGCCACATAATACACATCTACTATCCACTAGTAGAATAATTGCTTATTGCTACGGTGATATTGCTGCGGTTTTAGCTATACGCAGCAATATACCGCCTGATAATATAAAAAATTCAAAATAACATATTGCTGCGGTTTTTGTTTTATTAATCTATTGTTGCGGTTTTTAGAAAGAACCGCAGCAATAGGTCATTAATAAGTATTATAGTTGCTAGGGTTGACTCACTATTTCACTCTTATTATATAACACTACTACTCGTATTTTGCTAGGCGCCGTTTAGTATAGCTGAAAGTATCCCTCTCTCCTCTCCATATCTCACGATCTTCATCTCAGCTTCATCTTCATCCTCTCTAATCTCTCATCTTCTTCTTCATCCTCTCTAATCTCTCATCTTCTTCGCAACTAATTTCCTCCACCGCCCTTCATCTTCATATCTCACGCTCTTCATCTCAGCTTCATCTTCATCCTACTATGCTGTAAATCAGCAACCCATAAACTTTCCCTCTACCCAAACCCTCGTTGCTCAACCTAACATTATTCTCGCTCGTATTTGTTAAACTTCGTTCGGCTCGAGTCATTCGCCGTCGTCGTTCGTCCACACCAAGTCGTTCGGCGTTCGCACCTCTCCACCAATGTCGTTCGCCGTCGTCGTTCGTCTCCAGCAACGTCGTTCGTCCGCACCAAGTCGTTTGCACCCCTGGTTTCAAGATCTAATGTTATTTTCCCTTTTTCCTTTAATTTTTAATTTTCTTTATTAGTTCTCTGTACTTCTGTTTCATTTATAGATCTCTGTATATCTCTATTTTTTCTTTTTCGTTTTTTTTAAAATTTTTCCTTATTAGCTCTGTTTTCATTTTTTTATATATTTTTGTAATTAGGGTTTGTAAAATATTATTTTTATTGAATATATGGCGGTTTGTTTTAGTTGCTTTTGTGTTGTTATTGTACTTTAGTGCTGCAATAGTCTCCTTGGATGAGAGAATGACAAAATATTTAAATTTCCAAAAAAAAAAAAAGTTCACTTAACCTATTGTTGCGGTTTTGGCTAGGAACAGCAGCAATAGGCCAACCTATTGCTGCGGTCAAAAACCGCAGCAATAGGTAATTTACCTATTGCTGCGCCCTTAATTGATGCGCGGCCAAAACCGCCGCAATAGGCCACTTAATGACCGCAGCAATAAGCAATTATTCTACTAGTGATCAATGATCACTCCCTAATCACAAAGCCTAGATTTAGTAGTTAGCATATCCTGAAGAGCCAGCCAAGTAACAAACAAAGCTTTGGGAGAGGCTTTGTTATCCTTTTCCATCTAACTCTAGGTTGTTGACCCTGCATATAGCCAAAGAGTTTTTTAAAAGAAAAGCTAGCTTCAGCTAACATATATGCAACATGATGATCATTGAACACCTTCCTACTTTCCAAAATCTTCTTCATGGCCCATGATAACCTGTTGGGGATGGCTATAGTCTCCAGTTGATGATGCTTAAAGTAATAAACATGAATCCACTTGATCGATAGTTTATCCTGCTTTTGATACACACCCCATAAGTGCTTTGCAATGGCTGCAGGATTCCATGTAACTAGGTTTTTAATGTTCCACCCACCACACCTTCGGTATACATAGGGTATCCCAAGCAACTAAAGCTTTCTTTGAATTATCACCCAGACCAATCCATAAGTACACCCTACAAATTCTCTAAATTTCTTGAAGGACTTTTTTAGGCATGAGGAAAATATGGCACCAGTACAGCTGAAAGCCATGAAGCACATAATTCCCCACTTGCAATCTGGCAGCATAGGAGAGCTTCTTAACTGACCATAGTCTAACTCTAGTTGTGGTTTTCTCAATCAAAGGCTTGCACTCTTCATAGAAGAGGTTTCTAGTTGTGAGGGGGACACCAAGGTATTTGAAAGGGAAATTCCCTAAAGGGATACTCACAATCTAATGCAGAGCCTACCTGGTTGTATCATTAACTCCAACAATATAAATATTACACTTGTCTAAGTTTGCTTCAAGGCCTGAAGCTGAAGAGAACTTAGTAAAAGCATAAAACAACAGCTGCAATGAATTTTGGTCAGCTTTGGCAAAGAGCAATAAATCATCTGCAAACATTAAGTGAGCAATATTCAATCTTGCACACCTGGGATGGAACTTGAAAGCTGAATTGTGTTTTAGCTGTCCTAAACATATGGACAAATATTCCATTCCCATGGCAAAGAGAAAGGGAGACATAGGGTCCCCTTGTCTCAAACCCTTCCTAGCATGAAATGGCTTACAAGGCTCACCCTTTATGAGCACTGAAAAATGAAATACTAGACACACAAGCCATAACCCATTTGACAAACACCAAGATTGTTAATTATTGCAAGCTAAGTCAAAGATTCAGACAAGAGGATTGTTTTAATAGGCTAAGAACCAAAATAACTAATTAATTAAAACCCTATAAAACACATAAAACAATTAAACAAGATATCATATAAGAAAAACGTTAGAAGATAGGGTTAAACACCAACCAATCATGAAATAGGCATAAGCATAACAAATATGGAGATGAATATGCGAACACTACATGCATTAGCTAATTGACCCAACATACAACTCCCTTCCTACTCTCATAGGCGAAGAAATTTCCAAGACATCAAATAAGGACTCTCGTCCATTACTAACATATCCCGAGGTTCAAATAAGCTCAAGTCAATAATAGAAATCATTAGGTCACACTCTCATGCCAACCTAGATCAATCTATTCTAATCCAATACAACATTCAAGTGATCAAAGAGAATGAAACATAGATTAGAAAAGCTAAACTAGTAATAATTTAATCACGCAAAACTCCAAATCTAATCTCCAATCCCCAAATCAATCATGGATGGGTTTTCACCCCAAATCCTAACTAATTAATTACTCACTACTCATCCTAATAATGCTAATCAAAGGGGAAGATAAATCAAACATCATTACTTGACACAAGGATGAAAAAGGGGAAGATCAAACAACTAAAGTAACCAACACAAGATTAACCACAAGCATAAGCTAAGAAACTATAGATTAACAAGAGATTAAGCTAATAGAACCAAGATCTAAACATGGGTTAAACTATGAAAATTTAAAACTAGAAAATAAAAGCATATAAGATGGAGAGAAGAAAAGATATTACTCAAACAAGGAAGAAGTAATGAAGATATTGCATAAAAATCAGAAATTTTGCCATAATCCAAGCTACAAAACCTTGAGAATCTACTTTCTTTCGCTAGGATCTGACTTTCTCTCACTAGTTTAAGTTCAAAACTCTTTAAAAATGATTTTGTTGAATAAAAGTTAATGTGTCATTAAGTAAAAGAGTATTTATATTATTACTTAAACTTACTCAAATCCGCGTTTAAAGAAGGAAAAGTCGACAGAATAGCAAGGAGCGCCTGCTCCTTGTTAAAGAGGAGCGCCCGCTCCTCACAATAATCAGCTTAGAGAGAGAGCACATTGCTGGCTCATGGGTCGCTCCAGTCCAGCTGCCAACAGGTTGTGTGCACAGCTCAAGAGGAGCGCCCACTCCTAGCAAAGACGCGCCAAAAGCGCCCTTTCAATGGTAGCTCGCTCCTGGGTCTCTCTAACCTACTACCACTTTTGATGTCCTTCAGCACGAATAAGATCGCCCGCTCCTATTTCCTTTGGAGCGCCCGCTCTTCCCCTGCTTTGTGATCAAAGGTGAGTGGGAAAGGCTAAGAAATTCTAAATATTAGCATGCACCAATACAGGATGAAAATGAGGAGAATATAATGGAGGGATACACTATAAAGAGTTATAAAAAACTAAACCACTTTTCACGGTTTTACCCAAGTCAACTAATGAAGAAGTGGTTCACAACCAAACAACAAAGAGCAATTTTTTAAGACAAATTCTTTCCAAATGTGTTCATGGGTTAAGGAAGAGAAAATGACTAAAATCAAGATTGTAATTAGGACACTTTCTTAGGCACTTTACTAGCTCATTAGAGCTCCTAGCTATTCAAAAGACAATGGCTCTTCAAAAGTCATAGAAGCTCCAAATGCTAGTCCCCCTTCCTTAAACACACAATTAGGCCTTATACTCCATTCTACTTGAAACTGTGGCAAAAGTAACACTAAGTGTGGGAGGCATCCGAAATTGACCTCTTTTATTGAACTTTTTCTATTCTTTTTATGTTTTTCATTTTTCACTTTTTTTTTTTCTCTTTTTCACACTTTTTTGACTGTTTTGGCTTTTTCTTTTTTTTCCCTCATTATGGGACTTTGCTATACAAAGATGAGATTTACTTTCACTAGAAGATTACAAGCACTTGTGGCTTTTGTGCCAGTTATTACACATAATGAAAAATAAAGCCTAAGTTTCTTGTAGAGTTGTATCTTGGGACACAAGGAGTACAACTAAGGATACATGGGACCGAAAATTGGATGCAAAAATACCCAAGCATGAGCAACTTAGTCAAAATTCAAGACTAGACGTGCAATGGAGCATTCATTAGCTTTATTTAGCATATTCTAACGCAATCAAGATTAGACAATTCCTATCTAGATGACTCAACCCATGCCCACACTTCCAAAATGAGCCTCTATTCATATACTCTAGAGTCAAAGGGAGGAAACCAAATAACTCATTATTAAGCGTCATTCTTGGGCAAAGTAAACCATTTTTATTTAAAACTAACACTTCTTTTTGTTTTTCTTTTCTTTATTTTTCAAGTCAATTTTTTTTTCATTTTTGACTTTGTTTGAAGTAAAGAGAAGGAAATCAAAACTTGAAAAGAGAAAGAAAAGAAGATAATTTTTTAGATTTTGATTTTTTTTTTGAAAATGGGAAAATTAAAGAAATAAACTATATACACCTCCCCCAAGCTAGCAAATAGCCTACTCCCCCAAGCTAGAATAAAGCATTGTCATCAATGCGTGAACAAGACAATCAAAGGGAGGGAGGGAAGAAATATTCAACCAACAAGCATATGTTCCTCAAATCCTAGAGCATTGAAGAAAGAGCAAAAGGAGGAAAGCTACCGGATAATAGGTGGGTGCAAATACCCGCAAATGACCAAATTTCTCCATTTAATGAACTTCTTCAGAACCATGATTTGCTTTCCACGTACTACTAAGAATGAGTTTTTTATAGAGCATAAAACAAAATGGTTAGTGCATAAAAAGAAAATAAATACATGAAAATGAATAAGTTTGAAAAAGAAAATAAAAAGTAAAAGGAGAAAGGGAAAGAGATCTGGTTGCCTCCCGTAAGCACTTTGTTTTGCATCATTAGCTTGACTTTACCTCTCAAATTAAGGTGGGGTAGGGGAGGTGAACTCCTTGAGGTAAACATCAAAAACCTCTACCTCAAGGATAGGCTTTTGAGGCATCTCATCCCTTCTTGAAATATTACCGACGCGTTGACACCTATCACAAGTCTTGACATAGACCCAAGCATCCATGAATAAGGTAGGCCAAAAGAGCCCACTTTGCGATACCTTAGCAACTGTATTATTGGCACTCATGTGACCTCCACATGGTGAGGAGTGACACATTCCAAGGACATTAGGCACCTCTTCATCCGGCACACATCTTCTAAGGAGGTCATCCACTCATCTTTTGTATAATATGGGCTCATCCCATATGTATCTCTTTGCATCATGTTTTAAGTTCTTTCTTTGTTGAGTAGTAGAATCCGGAGGGAAAACACTACAAGCAAGGTAGTTCACGAGATCGACATACTAAGGAAGCTTCTTACTCATAATGGAAAGCAATTGATTATCTGGAAATGAATCATCAATAGGAGGATCAAAAGCATCTCCATTTCCTTTTCCAACCCGAAGTCTTGACAAATGGTCGGCCACCGAGTTTTCGGCCCCTTTCTTATCCCATCGATTTCCAAATCAAACTCTTGCAAAAGCAAAATTCAATGGATAAGGCGAGGCTTGGCTTCCTTCTTGGCAAGAAGATACTTAAGAGTCGAGTGGTCGGTGTAAACCACCACTTTTGAGCCAAGAACATCAAGTACTTTCATGACCTCTATCTTCACAACTTCATATTCGGGTTAACCTTCGTTGAGCCTCGATAGAAGGCTTGTGACCTTCCTCAAGAGCGATGTGATGCATGTAAAAATCCAGGCGTATCCCTTTTAGATCATCAATGCTATACCCAATGGATCTTTCGTGAGCTCTTAAAACTTTGAGAAGTTTTGAAAGTTGATCATCATTAAGGTTAGCATTAACAATAACCGGACTAGGCTCATCCAATTACACATATTTGAGAGATGGGGGAAGGGGTTTAAGTTCAAGTTTTCTGACCTCCTTGGTGGGTTCATCCACCAAGTCTTCACCTAGAATGTTGAAGCTCTCATGCTCCACTGCATCCAAAGGTTGAACCATTTGAAGCATACCCTCATCATCATGATCTTTGGCATTCAACAAAGCAAACTCAAGGGATCATTAGAATAATCCAAATGCATGTTCCTACTCTCATGAACGATATACTCAAGGATATCAATGCGCATGAAATCATCCATATAAGAGGGGCATTTCATGATTTCGGTAAAGCTAAATGCAACATGCTCATCACCTACCTCGAAAGTCAAATTACCATTTTTCACATCAATTATTCCCCCGCCGTAGCTAGAAATGGCCTTCCAAAGATAATTGGTACAATAGGGTCTTTCTCCATCTCTAGCACAACAAAGTCAATGGGAATGTAGAACTTCCCAACCCTAAGAGGCACATCTTCAAGCTTCCCAAGAGGCATTTAACCGATCTATCGGCTAATTGAAGGGAGATGTGAGTAGGTTTGAGGTCTCCTAGGTTCAATTCTCTTGCAAACCGAGTAGGGCATAAGACTCACACTAGCACCTAAGTCACACAAAGCCTTGTCAATAGCCATGTCTCCTATGGCACAAGGGATGGAAAAGCTTACGGGGTCCTTAAGTTTGGTGAATAACTTGTTTTTGATGATTGCACTATAATTCTCGGTGAGGTTAATGATTTCCACACAATCTGCGGCTCTCTTTTGCTCAAAACATCTTTCAAGAACTTGGCATAGGTAGGCCTTTGCTTCATGGCTTCGGTGAAAGGGATATTAATGTAGAGCTTCTTTAAAACATCAAGAACTTGGCAAATTGATCATCAAGCTTTAACCCGGCAAACCTAGCAGGGTAGGGAAGCTTAGGTGTAATATCCAGAAAATTTTAACTTGTTTAATAAAAGGATAATTACGACCAGGGATTAAAATTTTGTTCAGTAGTAATTAATAGCTAAATAGTCATATTATGAATTTTGTGTTGTTAACGAAAACTAAAACTTAATGAATTACCATAATTAGTAATGAAATGGGTTTAACAAATTACAAAGAAATAAAATAATATATATAAAAAAACAAAAAGAAAGAAAAGAAAAGAGGAAGAAAGAAAGCTGATGTACTCAGCTCCTTCAATCCCACACGGCAAACCCCGATAACCCACCGCCCCTATTCTTCCCTCTCTCCTCTTTGTTCCCTACACTAGCTTCACTATGAGAACCACCACCACTCACCATTAACCCACCTCCTGCTTGTTCCCCTAATTTTAACTATAAGAACTCAGTGCATAAGGGCTCTAAAATCAGAATTTCACAACAACAAAAACCACAAATCTTCCTTTTCTCCTCTTGGTACCTTCGCACCACCACCACATTTTGGTGCAGCGACTTTTCTCCGACCACCAGCCATACCGCGTCGGTACCCCTTGCACCCCGACGCAGCACCGCAGAGCCCAACAGTCCTCCTTCCTTCGCTCTCCTCCACGCTCGATTTCCTCCCCTGTTCGCTGCTCCTGCTTGCAGCTCCGTCGACGAACGCCACCGGGATGCTGCCGCATTCACGCCGGTGCTCCAACGCACCACCGTGACCTGATGCCCAACTTCGTCGTCCCTCACGGGAAGTCGTCGAGCACCCCCACTTCTCTGTTCTTCCCTGCTCTTGAAGCAGAGGTAAAAGCTACGTCTTAATTCCCTCTTAAAGTCCTGAATATTAAGTTTAGGATTTAAGCCCAATTATTACCTTTGATAACTAGCTTGGATTTGGGCCTAAAAGCTGAATTATGTAGTTGCATTTGATGAGCTTAATTTGGCTTAGCTTGGATTAAACCACTTAAGTTATTAATGGATTTGATGGGCTATCCTTGTAAACTAAACTGATTTAGTTTTCTGTTAAGCAATTTTAGTTTAAACAGTAACCTACAAATGTTGGGCTTAAGTGGACTGATTTATTGGATAATAATTAAACTACTTAGTTAAGCTTACGCCTTTAACTAGTTTGTGTTGATCTTGTATTAATGATTAAACTAAGTATGTTATAATAAACTAGTTCTTGTAATCTGAATTGGTGAATGCAACTTTAGAAACCCTTAAGCTTGTATAATGACTTTATACTAGTTCATGAATTTCTGACAACTATTATAATGTATTGGATAATTAGATTAATGATAACAATTCATCTAATTTAGTAGTAATCATGCTAAGCTTATGTTTAAGCGAGTAATTTGATAAATTTCACTCATTAGTTTAAAATCGTAAATCATATTAAAGTTAGAAACTATAATGTTGTTATAATATAAGTTTTCTTAAAATATGTCAATTTAGTAACATGATAAAGAATTAGAATTACAATGGCTTTAGTTTATCATTAATCATGTATAAGTCTATAATACTATTAGACGAGTAATTATAAGTAGTAATAATGTTGTAAGTTTTGTTGAAGGTTGATAACTTAGTAAATATGCGCTTAAGTCAAGATATAGAAAATGAAATGATTAAAATGTAAAAATCATATTTACAAGTCATTAAACATGAATTATAAGTCAAGATTTATTTATTAATACCACCTCAGTGTAGATGTTATGTTTAAAAGATGTTAAGAATAATAACACGATTCATAAGTCAAGACTACGATTATCATGCTCGACTAAGTATGCCTATTATGTTTAGAAAGACCCTATACGAGTAATGACATAAAGACTAGGATGCCCAGTAAAAGAATATTTTAGAAAAGTCTAAGTCTAATTAAATAGTAATAAATTTTTTTATTCAACTCTTGATTAGATTAAAAGGAAGGGAATATTACAAGCCTCCCCCGGCTATCAAAGTTGGTAAACAGGATTTCAGGTAACGTCTACTGCTAACACCTGCACTCCCCTTCTAACTATGTTTTACGATGCTTTATATGATATTTATGCTATGTTATTTATGGTGTGCGGGATATGAAATGTTTGTCTATGTAAATGATGTTTATTAAATGATTGGGTTTTTCTACGTTATGCCCTTGTGTTTTTTCAATTTCTACATTGTACCCTAACCTTTTAAAAATTCCACACAGTACCCTCAAACTTACCTTTTTTAATGCACAATGGTCTTACCGCTTATTATACGTCATTAATTTCGTTTACTTTTTATAATCTAGTGGAACTAATCAAATATGTAAACATTCCCTTCAAGCATTAAACTATATATAAGTTAAATAAGTTCCGATAAATCAAAAAAATTAAACGCAATTAATGACATATAATCAGCTGTAGGGGCATCGTGCATTAAATAAGGTAACCTTGAGGGTACCGTGTGGAATTTTTAAAAGGTTAGGGTACAACGTAGAAATTGAAGAAGTACAAGGGTATAACGTAGAAAAACCCAAAATGATTTGATGTTATGAAGTATGACGACTTTGATGTAACGAAAATATGATTATGATTACGTTATGATTATGATTACGTTAAGATTATGGTTATGACCATGTTTCATGATTACGATTACGATTATGTAATGTGATTATGATACATTAAAGAAACGAAACATGATAAAGTTTAAGTGAAAGAAGGTTCTTGGCAGTATCCCGTGGGCACCGCAAGAGTCACCTTTGTTGTGACCGTCTTTCTTCGGGCACCGCAAGTGTCACTTATGTTGTGACCGTCCTTCTGGAAAAATGTGGGAAACGAAAGTGTCACATATGTTGTGGTCGCCTTTCTATATGTTTTGGGGAGACGTCCCTTCTGTTGTACTAGTCAAGTTACCAAAGTAAAAGATATATGATGATGAACATGACAAAGAACGATGATAATGTTTTATGATTATGATTTTATAGTTATGTTTACGAAATGGTTTTACTATTTCTCTCCTCTATATTTGCTAACAAAATGATGTGAAATGCTTTTACGATGTTAGGGTAGTATGATATTGAGCCTCGGCTCATGACGTTTTGTTTATGTTTTAGGTATGGAAGATTATGTTGAGGAGATTATGTTTGATTTGGGATATCTAGGATATTCTATATTAATGTTTATGCGATGTTATATATGATGAGCAATTGTATAGTTGAAATACCATTTTAGGCTATTATATTATTTGTGGGCCATAACCCACAGGCATAAGTTATGTTTCCACTGTCGATTAAGGTTATGCATTTTCGGGGCGTTACATTAGGTCTATACGGTGGGGTGCACTCTTGGCTTCCTCAACATTGCTAAGGTTCTCTTCTAGGCTCTTGCTCTTATCACTACTCTTGGGGATTTCATCATCCTCAATATCAATAGCTTTCTCATTTTCATTTTCAACTTCTTTTGCTTTCTCAACTCTTGTATCCACCACCTCCCCAAGTTATTTTCCAATCCTAGTAACGATGGCATGACATTGGTCTTTGGGTGGCACTACTTGGCTAGGCCAAGATCCGGGGTTCCTAGGGGAAGAAGTAGCTAATTGGGAACTTGGGTCTCTAATAGCTTGTTATGAGTGCTAAGAGAATCCACCTTTTGTGACAATTGAGCTACTTGGTATTTAAACATAACCTTTTGTTGCCTCATTACCTCACCTTATTAGGCTATGAAGGTTTCCATCATCATTTCCATGTTAGACTTTTGAGGAGTGGGTTGTTTGGGTTGGAATTCGAGGGTGGATTGAAGGGATGTCTATTACTTTGGTAGTTACATGGGGGTCTTTGGTTATGCATGGGGGAAGAGGCTTGCCCTTGGTTTTGGTAGTAATTATTGCTAGGTCCTCACCCTTGGTTTCCCCGATAACAAAAGTTAGGATGATCCAACCCGGGTTAAAAGTATTAGAGTATGGGTCTCTTCTAGGAGTAGAGTAGTTTTAAAAAGCATTCATTTGTTCCATTTGAGAGGGAGGTAGATGAAGGTTCAATCGAATAATATTGATTAACATAATGCTCATATGAACCGCACAAATCACAAAACATAATATCCATAGGCATAGAATTAACATAGGAGACATTATGAGAATACATGGATGCATTAGAAAATTTGGGAGGGGGAAGAGATGTAGGAGAAAAAGAAGAAGAGGAAAGCATATTTAACCGTTGTAATTGAGTTACCAAGGCATCAAGCTTTGTAGAGAACATGTTGATGGGCTCCACATCGTACCTTCCACCCCTCTTTTCATTGAGATAATGCCCCCGATCCGAATCATTTTACACCACATCATCAATAATATCGGATATACCCACTAGAGGCTTCTTCATGATTGGACCACCAGCACCCGCATAAAGACTTGTCTTAGAGGCTCTTGTGAATCCATGGTAAAAGCAATGAAGTGTGAAACCTTCATTCAAACCATGGTGAGGGCATATCCTTCATAGCTCAAACCTCTCCCAAGCTTCTTGCAATGTTTCATCAGTCTCTTGCTTGAAGGTCATGATTTGAGAGCGCATATCGACGATTTTATCCGGAGGAAAATACTTGCCTATAAAATCTTGAGTGACTCCGGGCCATGTAACCAATGAGTCATTCTCAAGCTTCTTCAACCATTACTTTGCTTTGCTGGCTAAGGAAAATTTGAAGAGACTTAGGCGGATGTAGTCTTGAGAGACTCCATTATGCTTCACCGTAGAGCAATAATCCGTAAATGTTTGCAAGTTAGCTTGTGGATCCTCATCCTTTGCTCCACTAAATTGATTCATTTCTATCAAGCCAATCAAAGTGGGACGAAGCTCAAAGTCATTTGCTTCGGTAGTGGGTTGAGTTATGGCACACCTTGACTCAAAAGGGCCCGGAACACCATAGCTTCTGAAGTCTCTAGGAGTATTCGCCATTGAGTGAACACTATTAGTAGGACTTGATGATCTAGAAGAGTGAGGAGAGCTTCTTTGGGAAATTCTTAGAGAGTTTGCTTCCTCCTCTTCTTTTGAAAAGTCCTCAATATTGACCGAAGTGGAAGATGATGCTTGTTGAGTTCGTTGCGCGGCTCTAAGCCCTCGCCTTATGGCCTTGACGGTCCTTTCCAACTTCGGATTGTATAGAATCAAAGGAACAGCACGCCTACTTGGCATACTGAAGCTAAGCAAAGAGTTATCAATAACAAGACAACAAGCAACAAGATGAAATGAAAGTAGTAAAATGACTTAGCCTCACACAACTTCACAATGTTTTAATGCTAGACGCTATTCCCCGGCAACAACGCCATTTTGACAAAGGATATTTTGGTCGTTGGACAAAGCACCTAAGGTCAAACTACCTAACTAACCACTAACCCAAGTAGAGTGATAAGCAAGGGTCGAGATCCACAAGGAATAGCAAGACAAACACCAAGATTGTTAATTAATTATTGCAAGCTAAGTCGAAGATTCGGACAAGAGGATTGTTTTACTAGGCTAAGAACCAAAATAGATAATTAATTAAGACCCTAGAAAGACACACAACACAATTAAACAAGATATCAAATGAGAAAAAGTTAGGAGACGGGGTTAAACACCAACCATTCATGAAATAGGCATAAGCATAACAAATATGGAGATAAATACGCGAACACTACATGCATTAGCTATTTGACCCAACATACAACTCCCTTCCTACTCTCATAGGCGAAGAAATTCCGAAAGACATCAAATAAGGACTCTCGTCCATTACTAACATATCACGAGGTTCAAATAAGCTCAAGTCAATACTATAAATCAATAGGTCACACTCTCATACCAACCTAGATCAATGTACTCTAATCCAATACAACATTCAAGTCATCAAAGAGAATAAAACATAGATTAGAAAAGCTAAACAAGTAATAATTTAGGAAAAATTGACACTATGGGGCTCAACTATGAGCGGTTTTCTTTAATAGGTCATAACTATCAATAATCCAGTAGAGTTCCTAACTATAGGGGTTTATGTTTATTTTTAGGTCTAGATGACTTGCAACTTAATGAATAGGTTAAATTCCAATTAATGGGCTCACTCCTTCTCACATTCCCTAAACAAAACTGGATTAGAAGAACTAACTGAGATGAATTATCAACATCATCATAAGGAGGTTTCCTCCCTAAAATAAAATTAAAATCATCAGCTCATCGATCTTATGCCTCTGAATTCATCAACAATTTAATGTATTATCAACTGGGCTTAGATTTTGGAGATCAAAATTATAACCTCAACAACAACACCAACAATTTAACAACAAAACACAATTCTCTCATCTTTGGTTAATGGCGTCAAAGCACCAGCAGTAGCGCCTGCGTTCGGCGGCGAAGGGACAGAACACAAATCTTAGGAGAGAGAAACACGGGGGCAGCAGAGCAACACCATAGTACGCAGCTCCGACAACTAGATTTTTGGTTTGTTTGCTTTCCAGTGTTTGGGGGAAAATCAACCACTTGGTGGAAACACTATGTCCAACAAATACACCACCACCTCATCGAATACTTGCTCATCAATCCAATCTTGGTCTCTGCATTTTCTCTCTCCTCAAAGAACAACCACCATCAAACCCTTTGAACTCAAATAAAAAAGGCAGACTTGATACCTCACCCACACGCTTCAAATCTAAACAAAAGCGCCTCAAAAAATGATGTTCATGCCTCATATCAGATCCTTCTCCCAAAATCCATACAACATAACTCAATAACTTCAAAATTCACAATTAATAAAAAAACAAAATATTCATGAAACACAATTCACAATTCAGTTCTGAAACTGTAAATAATACCACAGGTAAAAAGGCAGGGAGTGTGCAACCATGAACAGAGGAGATGAGAGATAAAAACCTTTAGTGGAGAGAATAGAGATGAAAAAATGGCAGAGGGGAGGAGAGGGGAAAGTGTTAGGAGAAATCCAAAACAGGATGATGAAGGCTGTTTCATGTGACTTTAAATGGTCTCACGTGACTCTTTACCTACAATAGTAGGTTGGGTTACCTGTTGGGCCTAAAAATAAACATAAACCCCTATAGTTGGGAACTCCACTGGATTATTGATAGTTGGAACCTATTAAAGAAAACCGCTCATAGTTGAGCCCCATAGCGTCAATTATTCCAATAATTTAATCACGCATAACTCCAAATCTACTCTAATCCATGCCGAAGCAAACAAACTTTTTTAGCTACTAGTGAAGAGGCATTAAAGTTTCAGATGCACAAAAGAAGCTTGCAGCCACTAAATCATCACCTAAACCATCAAATTTGTCTGAGTCAAGCCAACATCATCGTCACCTAAATCATCAGATCCATCTACCAAAAAATGGGGTCCTTTCAACCCTCCAACAACTGGATCCTCACATGGTTTATCACAACTACATATGAAGCCCTTGTTTACTATTAAAGATCCCTAATTTTTACCTCATCATCTTCTAAGGTTGCATCGCATGTAATTATGCCTTAATATTCCTTTTGTGCCCTCCAAGTATAATCTGATGACATCAATACCACATTATATTCAAGTACAATCAAGGATATTCGAGGCAAATAAGAGTTCATCACCGTCATCTATTCTTTGTTCTCAAGCGACTACTTCACATGCATCTCTCAGAACTCCACATCAACCTGCCAATGTTGTACATCAGCTTGCCAACGCTGCACAACAATCGTGGAAAACTGGTACACACCCTTCCAGAGCTACAAGTGAGACTCCTAAATCTGCAATTAAACCCTCCAAAGTTGCAACTCAACCTCCCAAAGTTGTAATTCAGCTTCCTAATGCTGCATAGCAGCCACCTAAAACTGCTACACAACCTTCCAAAGCTGCAATTAATCCTCTCAAAGCTGCAATACAGCTTCCCAAAGTTGCATATAAGCGTCTCAAAGTTGCACCACAACCTCCTAAAGCTCTACAACAATAACCTCTTAAAGCCGCACAACATCCTCACACATCTGTATAGCAGCGCCACAAAAAGCAGCAGTCGTATAATGCAGAAAAACATCCTAGTTATGTCTTTTTGTTGGAACCAAACTACATTTAGAGAAAAGATCTGTATATATGGCGGGAACAAGATCATTTAGCATCAACACTCCATTTACTAGTGGCTCATTAGGACAACCTCCAACATACTTAGATATAAGCAAACCAGTTATTGGGGAGACATATTCTACATTCCTTCAACCTGAGAATGAAGTAGAACCAAATTCTAATAAGGAAGACGGGAGTGTTGACTTGAACCAAGGAGGTGGTAGTCAAACTATCATGGAAAAATCAAAATCAACCAGACCTCGCAAGAAGGTAGTAGTCCCAGATTGGCCAGAAAATGTGAAGTTTGATGAGAAAAAAGAGGTTTTGGTGATAGGTAAACATATCTTTATATGAAATTTGCTCAATCCTTTTTTTATGTGTACTTTAGGTTGTGCATGTCTAATTCTTTTTTGCAGATGAAGAAGGAAAAAAGCACCTAGTTAAGGGTTCAGTTATTTGGAACGAGACAAGTTCAGATACTTTTTCCAATTCATTGAATTAAACCAACCACTTAGAAAAGGCGGTTATATCCTTGTGAGTTTCCTTGGAGATATTGCAAAACAGGAGGCATGTTGTTCGGTTGGTGTAAAGAACTGGCATGGATTGAGCAACAGATACAAAATTGATTTGGCTAACCTCGTTTAGGTATGACACTGCTTATTTAGGCTTTCTGAAGACATTATTAATATGCTTATAACTAATATGCTTAGAGCTAACTAAAGTTAAAATGGAAGATTCAATGTTGTCCTATAGCTTTCGGGTATATTGAAATCCAAAAAATCTATATTTATGGCTTCCATTCTAAGCATAGCCACAAACTAACAAGTTTCCTATAAGAGGATATAGAAAATTCATAAAAATCAACACCACACTGAATTCGAATCGTAAGCAACTTCACTTTTCTTCTAGCAAGGCTTGTATTATATATACTTCTACTTTCATTGTGAGTAAAGTAGTGTCCATTGCTTCAGCTACAATGAGCTTGAAGATGAAACAGATGGGTTAAGTGAAGAGATAGGACGAGGGGATTTCGACACAGCGTATAAGGGGACGATCCTACCAGGAGGTTCACCGATGACAGTTGATGTTAAGAAGCTAGATAGAATATCTACGGATGTTAATAGGGATTTTAATACTGAAGTCAATGTGATTAGCCAGATTCATCACAAAATTTTAGTTCGATTTATAGGGATCTGCAAGGAAGAAGATCAGCAGTTTCTAGTTTATAAATATATGAGAAACGAAACTGTGGTCGATTATTATCTTTTTGGAAATTTGAGGCCAGGCTGGACTGCAAGGATTAAATCGCTCAAGGGATTGCAAGCGGGCTCTTGTATTTGCATCAAGAGTGCAGCACGCAAATCATCCACGGTTGCTAGTCACCTTTGGTTTGGCAATCTCTCCATATTTTCTTTAGTTTCTTATAGTTTGGAATTCTCTATAGTGATGCATGTCCTTTTTGCATCATTTTCTCTTCATCATCCCTTTTGAGATATGTGCAGTCCGCACCCATAGCCACCCTTACTTGATTGTATTTAGCATATATTTTTAAGCAAAGTGAGCAGAATCTTTAGCTGCAATGTAATTGGTGTATTGATGTTGTCTTACATCACTAAAATATCAAGCATGCTTTCTTGGCTTCTCTGATTTGATGAGCATGGGAGGAATATTTACGTACTAAAATGGGAAAGGGGGTAATTTTGGGCTCGACAGTACTGGCAAACTAGTGGAGAGGAAAAAGTGAAGGTTGAAAAGGGTGATGTGCAGTTTTGCACCTGTAAATGTTCTACCAGGAACTTCTTTTGCTTTTGGTGCACTGCAATCTAGCAGCAAACAACGGCAATTATTAGGAGGTGGTAGATTTATCAACAGTTGGATTTTTCTAGTAATTATCTGGATTATTTTTTTGTTTCGCGACAGCTTATATTGATCATTCAATTGTGATTAAGTTGGGTGCATGTTTGTTCTAATATACACATTTTGTCCTTACATTTCAATTACCAGATTCCTCATATATTTATAGACATTTCAACCATCTTTGCTTTGTGGTGCTTTATGCCAATTCGAAGGTACACATATAAGGTATGGGGAGTAGAGAGAATATGCTCTATGGGATTTCAGGATACCCGAAAGCTACAAGATGGATGGCAAGGTGATAGTGACAAAAAAACTTAATCCTCTCGAACTGGTTAGGAATTGTATTGAGAAGATTACACTGATTTTCTACTAATACAATTACTCTATCCCTTGGTGACTATTTTGTTCTCCATAATCTGAATTTGTGTCCCTTAGTATCTTATTTTGTGTGAGACTCAGGTTGATTCTGTACATAGGCTACTAGGTATTTGTTATGCAAAAATTGTATGCATTCTCTTCCATGAATAACTTTTACCGAATCTTTGTCCCTTAGTATCTTATTTTGTGTGAGACTCAGGTTGATTCTCTACATAGGCTACTTGGTATTTGTTATGCAAAAATGTATGCATTCTCTTCCATGAATAACTTTTACCATTACACTTTTTTTGTGTGCTTAGAATGTGCCCTGAATATATAATTTATTTCTTTAAAGGCACATTTTGTGTTACCTGATGGGGAGCTAATTAATAAGGCACTTTAAAAGCGGGCTGCTAAATCATGGAAGCATTATAGATATACATTGAAGAGGAAATACTTCGATCCAGTGACAAAAACATTAGATGAAAATAATGCAAATATCCTTTCTGGAATTTCAAAAAAGAATCGGATGGATTTGGTTGATTATTGCTTTCAGACGACGGCCAGGTATATATCTTGATGGTTCCTATTTATAATGAGACACTTCTACTACTAATCATGTCAACACCTTTTTTATGAACTTAAAAATTATCTCAACTTGGGAAAGTCGCTTGAGCATCACAAAATTCATGCTCACTGTAGTGGTGCTACAAGCTTTGCTAGCAAAAGAGCTAATCTTGTACATATTCACTACATTACCGTTCCATTTGTGTTTTTATTGCATTTGTTATGCTTTTCTAAATTTAATTTTGGTTCCTTTTATTGTTTTTTTGGATTATATCCAAAATTTCATAAAGAAGAAAAAGGAGAGTTTAGTGAATTGGAGTTCGATTAATCTATATATACTAAAAAGGATGGAAGCTTCAAAGAGGGGACATTGTCTCGGCAATTTTTGTTAAGTATTGTAATGCTAAAATTCAATTATGTTTCTTATGCATAGTTTCATCCCACAATAAAGAATAAGGAAAACAAGAATTTCAAAATTCAAATATCAATAAGCTTTAGTTCACACAACTCCCTTGGCTTCTGTAAATTCAGTTGCTTATGCAGCCAGCTTGCACTTCTAAGTTAGACAGTTCATATCTCAAAGCATTTTTATCTAATGATGTAACCAGGACGATGCAGACATTAAGGTTCAAGAGAACCTTGCTGGTTCTTCTTCCAAGTCTAGGGTTGACATTGAGAATGAAGTTTTCAACGAGCTAATGTACAAAGGTGAAGCTCCTAAACAGCCGATAAATTATGGCTTTGGGGTGAAGCAAAGTGATTTCTTTGAAATGTAAGGTAAACTGTGGAAGGGAGGGTATAGATATGCTAATAATAGTGTTATAGAAGTGGAGAACCTCAAAGTTGCATTATCATCCATAAAGAAGCAAAATAAAGACTTTGAACAAAAAAATCAAATATTGGAGAGCAAGTTTGATGAAACTACCGATATCTTTAAGATGATTGCATCTAACATTGCACAAGTTTTGAAGAAGGAAGTGTGCAACGGAAATGCTTCATCCGAACTTCTAGGTGCTGCAGAATCGGCAATTCACTTGGTGAATTCTATGGTTTGGACTATATTACAACTTTTTTTATACTCAATATTTAGCTGAAATTAGTTGTTGAACTATATGGAAAATTGGCAAGACTAATTCAAAATTTAGGGACACCTACTGAACTAACATTCTGAAATTTAGTTGATTTGGGTGGTAATTAACATAAATATGTTTGGTGTGGATTCCATGAAATATATATAAGTTTCGGGTTATTATGCTGTCGAATCGAATCGGCATTACTAAATCTTATTTTCTACTTAAGTTGCTGCACAATTTTTTCAAGTTAACGTACCTATTTTTGGGCTTGAGGCTGTTAAGAGTTTGGGTCGATGTAGAAGGACCAGGGATTGCTACACTGATGTAGGGAGGGTGAGTTGCTGAAAGTATCTGATAGCAATTGTGTTGTTGTTCATAGTCTACTGGCACTGCAAATGTTGTCTACATCTTGCTGTCGTAGAACTGTGCTGCTGTCCACAGCTTGCTGTGCAATAAATCAATTAAGGCCTCCTATTGTGCTGGCGTATGCTAGGTGTGGAAAAAGGGGTTCAAGGGAGGAGAAAATATCACCTGAGGGTCAGAGAATATCATACTGGTAGCAAGAGCATGAGGTGGCACACCTGACCTAAGGGAAGAGTGAGTGAATGAATTCTATAAATAAAGAGAGTGAATGAAATCTCTATAAATAAAGTAGCTAGGAAGAGAAGTAGGTATTCAAAATTTGAGAGTAACTTAAGAGTAATTGGGAGAGGTCTTGGCCTCTGGAATTACTTGACTTATCTTGTAATTCCTTCCACTATTGATGAAATATCCTACTACTATCACTCTTATTCTTTCTATTCTTACTTCCATTTTTGGGTGGTGGTTCGGCATGTTCATGAGTACTCGTTAAAGTCTCGAATTCCTTGACTTTCTTAAAGTACTCATTAAAGTCTTCAATAGAGAAATGATACAAACTTACTTTACTAGGAACACCTATAACCCAAGGATGGAAGCTTCAAAGAGGGGGGCATTCACTAGGAATACCCATAAGTTTGACGATAACCAATTATTAGTTGCCTTCATAGATACTTCAATAGGCATACCAAAAGAACATAAAGTTCATAAATTAAGCAATTAGCATAGCCTTTATGCAAACAAGACATTATTTGACTATAAAACAAGAAAAGTAAGAATTTCTCTAAATAGCCGAGAAGCTCCTACTTCCCCCAAATGAAAGGCCTCCCCTCTATCTATGTCAAAGATCGCCAAACCTCATTGATGGATAGAATATTCTTTAAATAGGGCACAAGAAGAAGCTCTATAAGCTCATTGCAACAGGGCTCTTGTATTTGCATATTATCATACTCTCTCTACAAGACCGAGACTCAAAGGATAGTTGAATAATACCTCTAGTCAAATTTGGGCTAGGTATTTCCTTGATTACTGCAGAAGTTATTATCATAATAATTTAATTTCCAAGATGATAATGGATTCTCAGCTGAGAAAGTGATAATACACTGGTCGTTTCTTCTTGTAATGGTTTCCTGAAGGTTTTGCCATCATCAATTAAGGTACTACTTTCTATCACGTGGGAGAAAAAACATAGACTTTTACAAATGGTTTTAGTTTCATTCCCTTGGATTCCTAGAAATCCTAAAATGTTTATGCGAGTTATTTAATTGATGAACCTTTTCTACTCCTTCAGTCATGCTTCTTAATGTTCCATTTATTCAACATTGGAAGTTTAGTATCTTGAATTTTAACTTGTTGATTGCTTTTGTTTAATAACTGTAGTGGATAATATACCACCGCTTCATGTCTCTTTTGTGTAACCATTAGTATATTGAGCCTAACATCTTATGACAATTGCGGGCAGATCATTTTCATAAGGATAAAATATATTATCTCACATCGATTTCATGACATATATATAGTCTAACACCATAAGACTTTAGCCTACATGTTCATGATCATCAGCTAATAAAAAAAAAGAACTTTAATTGCAAAATTCAACTCCAACTAAATCAAGTATCAAACAACGTTCTTCTACAAAGACGGGGAGTAGTGGTGGTTCGGCTTATTCATAAGTCGGTAGATGGGGTTTTGGGAAGGTTTAATTTGTATGCTTCGAAAAATTTGTCATATATTGCTTGAGGAGACTTAGGGTCATTTAGAAGTTTTTACGACCCCACCCCCCCCTCCCTTCTACTTGTAGTTCTGAGCACTATTTTCCATGTTACAATATTAATCTCGTTGCTGGACATATTTGGGAGTCTCTTTTGAGTTCTTATTCTTTGTTGGTTTACTAAGCATTGCCAGTTATTTATTAATTAAGGGTAACATTGCATAAGTTTATAGGTGATATATGCTTTTGTCCCTCTATAAGTTCTTATATATTTGAACCATTTAATTAAATCAAATCAATGATATATGTGTGTTGAATTCTTCATTTATAAATATTGACTTGTTTACAAATTTTTTTCTTCAGATTTCAGATGTTTCAGGTAACAATGGCAAAAAGTAGATGATTGAGAGGCAAAAACTAGCTTGTGGAATCTCAAGTGGACTTCAAATTTAGGAAGTAATTTATTTTTAAGTATTAGGTTTGCTTTTGTTTTGTTTGCAATTGAATATGAATGTACTTAATTAACTCCTTAACAGTAATAGATTTAGTACCGTCTTTGTAACATGATTATTATATGTATTTTATTATTTAACATTTGGGCCAAGTATATATATATATATATATATATATATATATATATATATATATATATATATATATATATATATATATATATATATATATATATTTTAAAGGTAAGATGAAGTCACTTGGAAAGGGGAGGAAATTGGGGATTCCTCCTTACAAGGGTGAGACTCGATCCCGGGATCTCTGGGATCGGAGGTGATGCCAACACCACTAGGCTATCACCTGCTGCTCATATATATATATATATATATATATATATATATATATATATATATATATATATATATATATTTTTTTTTTTATTTGGTAAGATGAATAACCTCCGAGCCGCCCTCGCACAGGCCGAACCCGAGGCCCGGCACTTGGAAGGGGGGCTGTAGGAATTCTCCTCCAAGTCGCCCTCACTTGGTGGGATTCGAACCCCGACCTTTAGGGTCATGAGGTGAAATTCCTACCAAGTGAGCCAAGCTAAGCTTGGTATATACATACATATATATATATATATATATATATATATATATATATATATATATATATATACACATACATATATATATATATATACATACATATATATATATATATATACATACATATATATACACACACATGTATATACATATATTATAATCGTATGTGTTATTTAGCATTGAGAAGACTTGCACATACATTACAAGATTTGAAAATATTATATATCATGTATAAATATGCGTATAAGAAAGTTCCATACTGGTAAACAATTTTCTTTCATAATTGTTGTAGATGCTCCTGTATCTACCGTTGGTGTATAGTATCTACTCTTATATCCTTCAAAGATTATTTTTATAAGTATATAAACTAAATTACTCATTTCCTATTAAGTAATGCTAATTCATTTTTCTTATTTTCTAATTGCTATTCTAAATTTTCTATTTCTCTTAATTTCCTTCCTTCTTCCTCATATAACATACCTATAATGTTTCTATGGCATCCTGCGCATATTATGTATTGCAGTCTTTGACTTATATATATTTTTCTCTTTCTTAGCCTTTTCTATTTGTTTTTGTAATTTCTATAAGTTTTTGAGTTCGATTTCTAGGTTAGATGTTAAATTACTCATTGACTACTCTGGTTTTAAATTGGATTTGATTATAAGTAAATTCAAAATATTGTGATTCAATTTTCCAATGCTTTACGGTATTTAAAAATTCTTTTCCTAATACTATTTTGTTGTCTAAAGTTACTACATATTCTACATTTATATCTTGTGCTGTAATTTTTGTTAAAAGAGTTATTTTTCCTTTAAATTTTTCATTATTATGTATTAGTTTTTCTGATAAGTCTTCTAATGCAATATAATTATTATCTGAGTTAATGTCTATTTTTGCTTTTTGGTTTTCATTGCAAATTTGTATTATTACGTAATAATCTTGTGATTTAATTTTTATAAATTGATTATTATTTGTTTGTTCCTTTCTGGATCTAGAGACGCTTAATCTTCTTTTTTATATCTCTAGTTCTTCATAATTTGGTTTAAAGTATACTTTTAATCCTTTATTTTTCGGTAATAGTAGATCATTAAAAGGGGTATCTATAGTTATTGGTCCTAGTTTGTTTTTAGTATAAACTTGATGTTGGTTGGTTAATATATAAGCATTTTTGCATTGTACTGTCATAACTTTAGATCCGTTTATCATATTAATTCCATCTAATTTCCAATATAAAACTAATGCCTTTCCTATATTCATATCAGTTAAGCTTATTGAATAATTTGGCTTAATAATAAATCTTACCTTTTGATAAATGAGGTTTCCTTTAAGTTGTGCTATGATTGCTTTTTCTATAGGCTCTTTAATTCTATCATCTGCTAATTCTAATTCTAAGGGAGTATCTATTCATTCTTTAAAACATGCTTTTATTATTATTTCTGTGGCTGCTAATTCTACAAATCTAAATGTTATTGGTTTATTTCCTAATGGTTTATTAATTTTTTCCATTTCTTCATTTAGTACTTCTTGTGTTATTAATGGGACCTTTGTATTACCTTGTACTTGTGTTATATCTATGACATGTTCTCTATCTGCTATTACTAGATATTCTTTCTTATCTTTTCTAAATATATATAATAAATCATATTTTCTCTCAAATATCTTTTTTGAAGATAAAGTAAATCCTTCATGTTTCAATTTATTAAACCTTTGTAAATAAAAAATAGCTCTTTGATCTTTATGTTGTGGAGTAATATTTTCATCATAATCCTGTAATTCATTATCCATCACTATCTGTTTCAGTATTATCTTCTTCTTCACTATTCATAATTTTATTTATATCAGCACTATCTGTTTCATATTCTAAAACATATATTTCTTCATCTAGTGGTATATTGGTTTTTCCTAGTTCGTATTCCCTTATATGTAATTCAATATAATTAATATTTTTTAAGTTTTTTTATTAATTTCTTTTGTATTTTTATTTACTCCAGTTTTACATTTTCTTGCTATATGACCTATTTGACCACAATTATAACATCTATATTTCTTGGGGTTTTTAGCATACTTATAAATTTTCCTTTTAACAAAGTAATTCTTATTTGATTTCTTTTTATGTTTATATTTTCCATATGGTTTAAACCTTTTATATCTTCTTGGTTTTTGTTTTGGTTTTTTAATAATCTGTGGCATCCAAATTTAGGTATTTCAAATTTTTCACAATAATTACTTATGTTAGCTTGTTTTCTAAAGGCTTTTTGATTGTTAATTTCTATACAATAATTTCTATACCAAGTTTGTAAAAATGATATTTGTTCTCCTAAAGTTCCTGATTTAGGTTCTTTGGCATATGCTTCTTGTACCATAGTATTTATAGGTATTGGTAATTTTTTAAAATATAATTTTCTAAATATAGCTAATTCTTCAGTTGTTTTGGTTCCCAATTCATAATAATTCATTTGAAATGTGCAATTGTGTTTTTTATATCTTCTGGACACATAGAACATATTTCCATATTATATAATTGAGTTTTACTATATTCCTTTTTATCCTCTGTATGTTTTAAATCCGCATTTAAATTTCCAAATTCTCTTCTAATTGCAATTTCATATTTTTTCAACATTTGCGTTGAATCTGTCATATCTTGCCCTTCCGTCTTAGTACTTCTTAGTTTCGTTTTATCATTTGCTCCTATATAAGTTAACCAATTTCTAACTATTCCTGTTATTATTCCTCCAATATAATCTGCTGCCATGCTAACTGGTATTTTTGCTTCTATTAACCTTGCATTTATTTTAGCTACCCAATTTTGTATATCTAAATCAACATTTATTGAACAATCTAAGTTTAAAGTTTCTCCTATTTGGTTATCTTTTGGTAAGTAATTATCTTCTATTTTTCGTCGATATTTCCATATTTGTTCATTAAATTTATTATTACTATGATTATAATTTCTTTTTCTTAAAGCAGGTTTATAGTGTCTACTTGTTTCCATATAATAGTAATCTTCATCCTCAATATGTACGTTAATTTCTTTGTCTTTTTTTGAATTAAAATCCGATTCTAAATAGTTTGCATATCTAGATTCTTGACTAGATTGATCCGAATTAAAATCTTCAATATTTTCCTCTATATTATTTACTTCAAGTCTTTCAATTTCAGTATTTAGATCTTCTAACATATTATTATTTACCGCCTCTTCATCTGATTCATGAATTTCAGATATGTTAGTTTTATCTTTTATATTAAGTATAAGATGTTCTTCTATTTTATCAAATCTATTATTATACTCTATTTTGAGATTTTGTATTTCTTCATTAAAATTATTTTCTACTCTATACACTTTTTCTAGTATTTGTTTAGTGTTACTATGTATGATTTTAATAGATTCTTCCATTTTTCTCATTCTTTCATCATATTTTCTTTCTAACTTTTCTAATTTTTTATATATATCATTTATTGTTTTGTTTTTTGATAATCACTAGCTATATTTGTTATTTGCACTAAATTATTTTCTTTAGCTAGTCTTCGTTCTCTATCAAATTCAGTTTCTAAAATCATTTCTTTTCTATCATTTATTAAATATAATCTTCCTTTCATAATTTCTACAAATTGTCTATTTTGATTTGTTTTATGTATTTTAAATGGACCATCTTGATATCTTATTATTTCTGTATCAATAATGTTTTCATTTTTATTCATTAATCTGGTTGTTCAACTATCCTTTGATATTCAACTTCTATTCTTTTTCTCAAAAGTAATTCAGGAAATAACTGGGAATATTCTTTAATTAGTTTCTTATCTAAAATTTTATAACCTTGTTCTTCTAGTTCTATTGGTATTTTAGTATTACTGGATTCCATTTTATTTTCTTTATTTTCTTTTAATAATTGTATAATTAATAAGATGTTTGTGTTTATTATTTTTAGATTATTTACAAAATTACCTTCTTGTTCTAGTTCACTCATATGTATAAGCTTGATTTACTTGTTTTATATTCAATATGATTTCTTTCTATTTTATCAGCTATGTCATTTTGTTCTTTAAGATGTATGTTTAGTATCGCTAATTGATCATCTAAGGCTTTTATTTGTTCTTATATATCATTTTCATCATATTCATTACTTAACCTTGCCTTTTCAAGTATTTGTATTTTCTTTGTAATAGCCATCCTTTTTTGATTTCTTATTCCTAAACATTTAACATCTGATTGTATAGTTGATATAAGGTAGTTAAAGTTTTCTCTTTTTATAGCCTTTCTAATTTGTGATTTAGTTGTCATATATATAGAGAGTTTTGTAAATGTTTAAGTTCTATTTTCTTATTTAAGAGTATATCTTTCTTAATTTGTCTCCTTGTTATTTCTTTAATTATAGCATCTTTCATTTCAATTTCTTTCCTTTTATATGCTTCATATAGATAGTTTTCAAGGTCAATTATTTTTTCATTTGTATTTCTAATTCGAAGTTTTAAAGACAGGTCTCTAATTGCTATTTTTTCTTTTACCTCTTTTATTTGTGTTTTCATAAAGCTACTTAGTAAATTTAACAAGTAAATTTAATTTTTCTTCAACTTTATGTTAGACTCAATCCCTTCATTTATAAGCGGACATCAATCGACCAATAATAATTCTATCGGCCTTCATATAAGTATTACTGATCCGTTCTTCTACCACTAAGCATTAAAGCAGAATTAAACAATATCACACCCTCTAACCTCACCACATAGGTTTTATGCATTATGTCCAAAAATGCCTTTTCCTCTTCAACGGATAAACATGACTACTGCTACCAATTGTCTCTTGGTTATTAAGTATGATATTACTTAATCTTGGAGAGCATAATTAAGATTGTACACATTCTATATGAAGTTATAGAATTATTTTAATGGATCTCAAGATTGTTATAAATTAAAGGATTGAATTTAAATTCGGTTCATAAGAAGGAAATTTACCTGAGCTTCTTCCATTGTTGATAATAAGATATATTAGACTGATGCTAGCTTTGATTATCCTTGCTCTGATACCAGCTCTTGGGATCTTTATGCGGAATTTAAATTTTTGTGGAAGAAAACAAAAGAGAGAGAAAGATGTGGTGAAAGATGCGATGATGCCAAAGCCGCATCAAGGCTTTCTTATTTATAGGCAAACATTTACAATGTTCGTACAAATTTTTGTTACTATTACACTTACTATTTACTACAGTAAAAATGCTATTCACTACTATTCATACTTTCCAGCTGTTAGGCTTTCAGCTGAATATACTACAGTAAAAATACTATTCACTACTATTCATACTTTCCAGCTGTTAGGCTTTCAGCTGAATATCTGTCGTTCAACTATTACAGACTTTTAACTGTTACATGTCGCCTTGTATTTATCTAAATCTTATTTCTTACTATTGCTAGTTGACAACCGGTTTATATTTACAGGATATGTTATATCTCTACTCGTTGATTCCACTATGCTTGATGACGATTCTCCTCTATCTTCACTACTCGTCCATATCTTCGATAATTGGTACAAGAATTTGTTTGCTCCCACACATTTGACATGTGTGATTGTTTACTTGTTGCATCCAAATGCAATATTTTTTCATGGTCTTTGGAGTCAAGAAATCTCGAGGAATATACCTTGTAACTAGTGTCCGATTTGGGTGAAGCAAGCTCCATATCCGGGATTTGGTAGTTTCAATAGCATCATGGTTGTATACTCGACTTTGAGATATGATTAGAGTATTTAACTCTTTATGGTTTATCCATATATGAATTTTTATTACTCCCTCCGTCCCAGAAAGATCTGAACACTTGTTGGGACACGTAGTTTAAGGTGATAAGTTGTAGTGTGGTTATCAAATGTTATTTTATTTAAAAAGTAGATGTGATAGGAGTTGGTGTGGTATTTTTTATTAGAGGAGAGAGAAAGTTGGGTAACTTTTTATTGATAAAAGGTAGAGTGTGGGCCAAAGATGTGTAAAAGAAATAATATATTAATGGTGGGACCATGCCAAAAAAAGAAGTGTTCAAACTAATTTGGGACAAACATAAAAGGAAAGTGTTCAGACTATTCTGGGACGGAGGTAGTATATTACATAGAGCTTCATATATTGTTTTAATCTTAATGACTCTTTTTTCTCGAAGAATATATGGTATTTCATTGATATTTAATTACGGGCGGGCCATAACCTTCTCGGGGTAATGTAACCGGAAGTACATCCTATTTTAATAATTCTTAAGCTTTGCTTTATCTCATGTAAGGTAACTTCGCTCGTGGCGGTATAACACCTTACAAAAATCATAGGAGATTTTGTAAGTTGTAAATAATTCTTAGTTGTTTTATATAGGCTAGGTAGTGAAGATAATTCATCTCCATTCTCAGTATTTACTAAATTTAACAGTCCATAATCATAGGCTGCTTTAACCAAATTCGCATTACATCCAGGCAATGCTATTAATTTGTTTTACTTTTTCAATGGATTGGTAACATATCCTCTCTCTATCTCGGCTTGATTATTTCGATAATGGCTTCAGGGACAGTGTTTAGTTTATTTGCAATAATTTGGAAATTAGCTATATACTTTGTCGAACCAAGGGGCTCATAGTTTGTTTAGTACCAAGGGTTAATTTTTCTTTAAAGGAGGTTGTATCCGGTATTAGGTTAGGGAAATCATATTCATTTATGGAAAATATAAACATAAAAATAAATCAAATAAGAATTACATTGTTAAAAGGAAAATTTATAAGTATGCTAAAAACCCCAAGAAATGTAGATGTTATAATTGTGGTCAAATAGGTCATATAGCAAGAAAATGTAAAACTGGAGTAAATAAAAATACAAAAGAAATTAATAAAAAACTTAAAAATATTAATTTTATTGAATTACATATAGCGGAATACGAACTAGGAAAAACCAATATACCACCAGATGAAGAAATATATATTTTAGAATATGAAGCAGATAGTGCTGATATAAATGAAATTATGAATAGTGAAGATAAAGATAATACCAAAATGATAGTGATGGATAACGAATTACAGGAAGTAGATTATGATGAAAATATTACCCCACAACATAAAGATCAAAGAGCTATTTTTGATTTACAAAGGTTTAATAAATTGAAACATGAAGGATTTACTTTATCTTCAAAAAAGATATTTGAGAGAAAATATGATTTATTAAATATATTTAGAAAAGAAAAGAAAGAATATCTAGTAATAGCAGATAGAGAACATGTCATAGATATAACACAAGTACAAGGTAATACAAAGGTCCCATTAATAACACAAGAAGTACTAAATGAAGAAATAGAAAAAATTAATAAACCTTTAGGAAATAAACCAATAATATTTAGATTTATAGAATTAGCACCCACAGAAATAATAATAAAAGCATGTTTTAAAGAAGGAATATATACTCCCTTAGAATTAGAATTAGCAGATGATAGAATTAAGGAACCTATAGAAAAAGCAATCATAGCACAACTTAAAGCAAACCTCATTTATCAAAAGGTAAGATTTATTATTAAGCCAAATTATTCAATAAGCTTAACTGATATGAATATAGGAAAGACATTAGTTTTATATTGGAAATTAGATGGAATTAATATGATAAACGGATCTAAAGTTATGACAGTACAATGCAAAAATGCTTATATATTAACCAACCAACATCAAGTTTATACTAAAAACAAACTAGGACCAATAACTATAGATACCCCTTTTAATGATCTACTTTTACCGATAAATAAAGGATCAAAAGTATATTCTAAACCAAATTATGGAGAACTAGAGATAGAAAAAAGAAGATTAAGCGTTTCTAGATCCATAAAGGAACAAACAAATAATAATCAATTTATAAAAATTAAATCACAAGATTATTACGTAATAATACAAATTTGCAATGAAAACCAAAAAGCAAAAATAGACATTAACTCAGATAATAATTATATTGCATTAGAAGACTTATCAGAAAAACTAATACATAATAATGAAAAATTTAAAGGAAAATAACTCTTTTAACAAAAATTGCAACACAAGATATATATGTAGAATATGTAGTAACTTTAAACAACAAAATAGTATTAGGAAAAGAATTTTTAAATACCATAAAGCCTTGGAAAATTGAATCAGAATATTTTGAATTTACTTATAATCAAATCCAATTTAAAACCAGAATAGTCAATGAGTAATTTCACATCTAACCTAGAAATCGAACTCAAAAACTTAAAGAAATTACAAAAACAAATAGAAAAGGCTAAGAAAGAGATAAAATATATAAGTCAAAGACTGAAATACATAATATGCGTGGGATGCCATAGAAACAGTATAAGTATGTTATATGAGGAAGAAGGAAGGAAAATAAGAGAAATAGAAAAATTAGAACAGCAATTAGAAAATAAGAAAAATGAATTAGCATTACTTAATAGGAAATGAGTAATTTAGTTTATATACTTATAAAAATAATCTTTGAAGGATATAAGAGTAGATACTATACACCAATGGTAGATATAGGAGCAGCTACAACAATTATGAAAGAAAATTGTTTACCAGTATGGAAAATGCTAGATACACCATTTAGAATAAACGGATTTAACAATAATAGTAGTAAAATTATAGTTTACCAAACTAATGTACAAATACAAATTTGGAACAAAATATTAATTATACTAAGAGTATATTGCTTTGAATTAATTGGAAAAAATATAATATGAAATACCAATTTTCTCAATAAATATAAACCATTTAGCATAGATAAAGAATTTCTTACATTATTTACTCCATGCCGATATAAATTGAAAGCTAAAGTAGTTAGAAATAGAGAACGAATACCTCTAGAATGGGAAAAATGTAAAATAGGAGAAGAACACCACTTAGTCCAAAGAATGACAACAAAAAAGGAAAATAACAATTTAGAAATAATAGAAATCGGAATATTACATTTAGATAAGATTACTCCTTTTAAACTCAAACTATAAGAACTATGTAATGACAATCCTTTAGCAAATTGGCATAAACATAAAATTGAAGTGCAAATTACATTAAAAGATCAAAATAGCATAATATCCCAAAAACCTTTTAATAACACTCAAAGAGATGAAAAAGAATTCAAAATGCATATAACATAATTATTAGCTGGAAAATTAAGTAAATTCAAAATATTCTTGTTCTATTTTCCAGGGTTTTACTTTTTCTAAAAATTCTTTTCCTAATACTATCCTATCGTTTAGGATTATAACATATTTAATGTTTATTTCTTGTGTTGCAATTTTTGTTGTAAGAATTATTAATCTATTGAAATTTTCATTAATGTTTACTATTTGGTTTCACAATTTTTCTAATGGAATAGAATTGCTTTCAGCATTAATATCTAGCTTTGTTGTTATATTTTTTGTTCCTATTTGTATAATTATATAATACTCTTGTGATTTTATTTGAATGGGTAAATTCTCATTTTGCTCTTTTCTAGATTTTGAAATACTTAATCGTTTTTTCACTGTATCTAAGTCTTCGGAAAATAGAACAAGAGTAATTTGAATTTACTTATAATCAAACCCAATAAAAAACTAGAATAATCAATGAATAATCTGATACCTAGTTTAGATGAATTAATAAAAATACAAAAACAAATAGAAATAGCTAAAGAAGAAAAGGCCTACATAAGTAAAAGACTGCAATACATAATATGTGCAGGATGTCATAAGGATAGTATAAGAGTATTATCTGACAAAGAACAAAAGAAAATAAGAGACATAAATATATTAGAACAACAATTATGCAATATAAAAAAATGAATTAGCAATCCTAAATAAAAATGAGTAATTTAATTTATATTCTAGTAAAAATAATCTTTGAAGGATATAAATGTAGATATTATACACCAATGGTAGATACAGGAGCACAAAGGACAATTATGAAAGAAAACTGTCTGCCAGAATGGAAAAGGTTAAATACACTATTTAAGATAAACGGCTTTAATAACAATAGTAGTGAAATTACTCTTTATCAAACGAATGTAAGAATACAAATTTGGAATAAAATACTTATTATACCTAAGATATATTGCTTTGAATTAGTAGGAAAAGATATTATATTAGGAACTAATTTCTTAAACCAATATAAACCATTGAGTATAGATTAAGAATTTCTTACATTATTTACCCCCTGTCGACATAAATTGAAAGCTAAAGTAGTTAAAAATAGAGAACGATTACCGACAGAATGGGAAAAATGTAAAATAGGAGAAGAAATAAAATTAGTCCAAAAAATGATGATACGAAAGAAAAATATCAATAATTTAGAAATCATAGAAATTGGTATATTACATCTAGATAAGCTTACTCCATTAAAAACTAAGTTAGAAGAATTATGCAATGACAATCCATTAGCAAATTGGCATAAGCATAAAACTGAAATACAAATAACATTAAAAGACCAAAATAGCATAATATCCCAAAAACCCTTTAATGATACACAACGAGATGAAAAGGAATTTAACATGCATACAACATAATTATTAGCCGGAAAATTAATTAGACCAAGTAATTCAAAACATAGCAGCAGTGCATTTATAGTTAATAATCATTCTGAACAAAAAAGGGGAAAAACGAGAATGGTTATAGATTATAGAATATTAAATGAGAAAACAATTACATATAATTATTCCATACCAAATTAAATACTCAAAATGAGACAAATACAAGGATATAATTATTTTTCAAAATTCGATTGAAAGAGCGGTTTTCACCAATTAAAATAAACCGAAGAATCTAAACAATTAACAGCATTCAAAGTCCCTAATGGGCTTTATGAATGGAATGTTTTACCCTTTGGATATAAAAATGCCCCTGGCAGATTTCAAGCATTTATGGATAAATACTTAAATCAATTATCAAATTGTGTAGTTTACATTGATGATATACTAATATTTTCCAAAACACAAGAAGAACACTATAAGTTATTAGAACAGTTTATAGAAGTTATAAAGACAAGTGGAATTGTCTTAAGCAAAAAGAAAATGGAACTATTTAAAACACAATTTGAATTCTTAGGATTTGAAATAGATAAAGCTGGAATAAAAATGCAAGACATATAGCCCAAAAAATTATTGAATTTCAAAAGGAAATCAATACTAAGAAAGAATTACAAAAATTTCTAGGTATAGTAAACAAAAATTTCTAGTTATTAGAACATTTTATAGAAGTTATAAAGACAAGTGGAATTGTCTAATTGTAGGCGTGTTTTTATTTCGCCTACGCGGTGTGAGCGTGTATTTGATTTGACTATCCCACTGTTAAGGTTTTATTGAAAATTGTTTTGTATTGAAAGAAGTCGCCAACAATTCTTTTTAGGAAGAATCATAAACCTAATTGGATATGGGAAAATCATAGGGACAAATTATCCAATGTAGATTTCCCCGTCTTGACTCCATAGATGGTCAAAATGAACCAAAGATTGAGTTCGGGGGTGAGGGTACAATACAGTCATAATGAACCACATTCGCCCAAAGTTGGCCTCTACTAAATATCGATTCATTACAGATTTTATGCCTGAGAATAATCAAATAATGTTTTAAAGCACCCTAAAAATATTTAGTCTAAATAGGTTTAAGAAACACATAAAAAACCTAATTATTTAGTGACAAGTTATTATGCAATCAATTTACAGGGAACCTAGCTGATTGTCCAAATTAATCTGATTAATATTAGAACAGTTATTTAGGTCTTTGATTAGCAGTAATAACATGTGGGTGATAAAAGCAATAAAACAGGACAATTATATAATATGCATATAATGATCAGGCAAGTATAATAGTAATGAAAAATAAATAAAAAGAAAGAGAAAAGAGGTTAGAATATACTGTATAGCGATTTTATACCAAAGATCTACATCAGGAAAGAAAATTGTTAGTAACTTCAATATAAAAATAATTTATTTTAGGACCCTCAGGATTATACCGTGGCTTGGGTCTGCGAGATTGATAACCTTCGGGACGAGCAATCGTGAAGCCTGAAAATCTGAATGTATGAAAGTATGTAGATTGAATGTATTTTGTGTTTGAAAGGTACAAATTTTGTAGGGAAGTTTTGTAGTTTGTAGAGAGGTTCGTAAAGTATTCGTCGAGTTCGAAATGTGTTAATGTGAAAAATCCGTTCTTTTAAATCTGTTCGGAAATCAGGTCTATTTATAGGGAAAACGACACTGCGCCTCACGCGCTGGCTGCGTCTGGCGCAGCTGACGTGGCAAGCGCATGACGCGGCATGCCCAATAAAAACTGTACACGTGGTACGCGCTTTTAGAAAAGATAAGAAAGAAATTCCGTGTCTCAAGCAGAGAATTGCGCTTGACGCAGGACTCTACATGAAACAGAAGTCTACGTGGCAGTTCTGGTGCGCTTAGCATAGCCTGTGCGCTTGGCGCAGCCTACGTGGAAGTCCACGTGGCAGGACACGTGCGCTCAGCACAGTCAGCTGCGCTCATGACAGTCAACTGCACTCAGCGCACCGCCTTGTTTTTTATAGTTTTTTTTATATAAACGCGTTTTAAATATTTTCTTTTATCTTTTAACTCCGGAAATCTGATTTTACGGGATAAAATCCGATTTTGACTTATAAAAAATATCTTTTGAAAATATTTATTTATTAAAATAAATCAATTAATAATCAATTAATTGGGCTTTTGAAAGAATTAGGCTGAAATACAATTAATTATCATGAATAATTAATTGGGCTTTAAAATAGGACTTTAACACTTTTCGAAATGGTTTTGAATAGCTTTTCAGACTGCTCTGCCCTTGGATCGGACCAATTAAGACCACGGTATGTTTCATCATCGGATCCTTAAATGGGGAGATACGATTATGTGTCTACACAAGCCCTCACTTTGACTGAGGTTCAGGAAACTGGTAGTCAAAGTATACGGTGTCGGGACGGTGAACAATTCTAAACGCTTTGCAGTTTAGAACTGATCTATAACCGCCGGTCTCTGCAAAATAAAGTTAGTATGCAGGACAATAACTACAAGCAATCTGATTACCTGCAGGGAAAGATGTTAGCAGATTGGTGCAAACAACTCACATAAGCACATAGTGATGCAGTTTTGCAAACTTAGACTCTCTAAGGATGCATGAGACGCTATGCAAGGACTAAGGTTATGCAAAGCTAAAGGGTGACACGTCATGCAAGGTTAGGGTTATGCAAGACTAAAATGTATGAAATGCAATGCAAGTTCAGGGTTTTACAAAGCTGCAATGCAAGGTCAGGATTTTGCAAGGCTAGAAGATGGATAGCATGATAGAATGATAGACTGATTAGAAATGCATAGAATGATTTTCGAAAATCGTTTTTAGTAAATGATCGGGGTTCGTAAACGAGGTCCGCGGAGTACAACTTTTCGGGAGTTTGATTCGACTTGGAGGAACCACCACACATAGAAAGCCCCCACTTTGGGTGAGCTTGTCTTGAATTAGGCATTATGAGCCTTGATTGAAATTGTATTTGATCTGATGTTTAAATGTAGTTGATCTGATATTGAAATGTAATTGCTATGTCTTGAACATTGAAAGTTTTCACTGGGGATTGTACTAGGGATTCTTCTTTGGGAAGTTGATATAGGCAAAGTCAAGTATCGCTAGAAACCATGGAATTATCGGAGAGCCCTTCAGGGACAAGGAGAGCTTGGATTGAAAAATAAAAAGTTTAAATTTTGTGACTCAAATGAATGCAGGTGGGAAAAGGATTTAACGAGGCTAGGTGCAGACTCGAGTCTATGTCGGGATCTAGAAAGAGATTATGCTCCTAAATTCTAGAAGGTCAAATCATTAGACTATGACTAATTTTATTTTATTGAAGCGGTCGGACATCGAGATGAGGATTCCTATGTATCCTTGCGGAATCAGACCATTCGTAGTTCTAGATCTGATTTTTTTTTAGTATGTTCTTTTTTTTTTGTGCCCTAACTTTTGCCTAGGCCGCCCTTTCGAGTTTTCAACCTAGCGTGCTTGGACATACCTTGAAAAAGGAGTTAGGGTTGATGATTGTTGAAAGGATTAAGGCTTGAAGTTTAGATGAAAGTTTAATTGGTTGGGCTCAAATAAGGATTATGGATTTGGATTATATGGGCTAAGGTTTGATGGATTGAAGGGATTGAATGAGGGGTAGAACTTGTGTGCAAGCCCCCTAGCTTGACTTTTTATTTCTTTGCCTTTGGCTTTTTCTTTTTTGCATTTTTTTGTCGTGTGTGTTTTCTTTTGCTTTTGCTTTTTTTCGCACTTTGATTTTTGTTCACTTTTTTTATTTGTTTTTTTGCCTGGCATTGATCTTTTTTATGTAGTGAGGCTTACACACAAGCTATTGGTTTAGGGTAGTGAAAGGTTTGAAGGATATTTGTGGAGCTTTGATGTTGAAGGGATTATTTGGTTTATGGAGATGATGGTTTAAGGATGATGGCTTATGGAAGGTGATGGAGGAAGAGGGAATAACTCCTGATCCAAAGTATGTCTATTTTTTTCATTTTTCTCTTTTTTCAAATCTCTTTTTATTGTTGTTAGTCAAGTTCATTAGGTGATTTGAGTTTCATCATTGAATTAGAAGTATAAATAAAATGATGGATGACCAATGAAAATGAAAATAAAATTGAAATGAAATGAAAGGCTATAATAGATGAAGTCCTATAGTGAAACAAACTCGATGGGAAAGGAAAAAAATGGCTTAGGGTAAGGACTCTCTGACTCAACCTAGGAAACCAGAAATAAAAGACTAAGCCTTTGAATTGTTGATGCACTGCCTCAGGTGTTGTTGGTGACGCTGATTTTCGTTGTAGCAAGTATTAGTAGTATATTGTCATCGATCATGTTTCGCAGCGCATTGATGGTGTTTGACACTAGATGTCAGATATTCATTGTTATGTTGGAATTCACAGTAGAAATGTCGGTTGCACCTTTTGAATTATCCTTTAGGTGCAGGGTTCAGAGTAGACCCTATGGAAGCGATCGCGCCTCTAATGTGAAGACGGTAGATCCTATGGAAGTGATCGTGCCTCTTTTGTGAAGGCGGTCAAAAGTAATCTTCATGACTCTAAATGAAGTCGGGGTGGTGATAGTGCGATTGATGAGCTTTAGAGTAGGCTCAACTTTTTGTTTCTCCATTAGGCACTCCTAAGTTGTAATCTCTCGATTGGTCAGGAACAAAATCTAGTGGTCCTTGCTTGTAAGTTTTAAGAAACAATGTTTTCGAAATGAGAAATGGAGATGAGAAATGGGAATTGAAATGGAAATGGAAATTAAAATGGAGATAAAAATGGGAAATGATTAGAGATGGGTATGATTTTGGACTAGTATGGACTTGACCATGATGGAGACATGGACCTAACTATATGCAAATGCAGACATGGACTGGACTGGACTATGCGAGCAGACTGGATTCTACGATTGGGTTTTGGTGATGATAGGAGAGACTAGACTTTGAACTTACGGATGAGCAAGCAGGCTAGACTTTAAGGAAGGTTTGACAATAAGGGAGACTAGACTCTTAACTTAAGGCAAGCAGGCTAGGCACCCAAACTTTGAACTTACGGGTGAGCAAGCAGGCTAGACAACTAGACTTCGGAACTTACATTAGACTAAGCAGGCTAGACTTAAAAATTCCCTATGGGCTTATGGAATGCTAAACCTTGAACTTACGGTTGAGCAAGTAGGCTAGACATTAAGGAAGGCTGGACAATAACGAGACTAAACTTTTAACTTAAGGCAAGCAGGCTAGGCAACTAGACTTTGAACTTACGGGTGAGCAAGCAGGCTAGACAACTAGACTTCGAAACTTACATTAAACTAAGCAGGCTAGACTCAAAGATTGCCTATGGACTTAAGAAATGCTAGACCTTGAACTTACGGATGAGCAAGCAGGCTAGACACAAAAATTGCCTATGGACTTAAGGAATGTTAGACCTTGAACTTACGGGTGAGCAAGCAGGCTAGACACAACAATGCCTATAGACTTAAGGAATGCTTAGACCTTGAACTTACGGGGGAGCAAGCAGGCTGGACTTTAGAGGAATTTGGGCTATTGGACTTGACTAGGGCTTACATGGAGATGCAAACTAGACCTAGGATATGAATTGGGCCTAAATGGACCTAAGTTTGGATTATATTAACCTATAGGTTTGATATAGACTTGGAGATGCATATGGGCTTGATAGTGGAAATAGACTAGGATTGGACTTAGAATGGAATAGACTGAGATTAGACTTGAACTGGGCTTGACATAGACTGGGGTTCACGTAAAGATGCAAATGGACCTAGATTTTGACAGGAGCTAGGCTTATATGGGCCTAAGATGGACTCTAATGCTAGCGGGCTTAATATGAATACATGGACTCGAATTAGATGGACCCTATATGAATGCAAAATGGACTCTAATGCATATGGGCCTAGAATGAATGCAAGTGAATCAGATTGATTAGATTGGATTCGATGAAGGTGTTTGGATTGGGCTTAGAATTTTGGAAATTCATTTTTTTGAAAGGGACCCCTTGTTTTATCTTTCGTTAGGAAAAGATTATGGATAAATTTTGAAAAAAAAATCCTTTTTTTTTTTTAAATGTCGTGCATGATGGTGTTTAGTAAATGCTTTTGAAAAAGAGTAGAATAGAAGGAGGTGCAGGATTGATTTTTAAAAAATGTAAGTTTTTGAAATTGATGAATATGGAAAGGTAAGATTGACATGGATAGCAGGGATGAAATGGGAAGAGGTAGACATGCATGACTACTCTAACTCTACAATGCCCCTTTAGATGTATTTTTTTAGGACATACTTAACCTTGCATGAAAAGACTGATTTTTATATGTTGAATTAGGTGATAAGCCTAAATGACCAAATTACACGAGTGCAGACAGACAGACGCACATAGGACTGAACGTAGGATCGATAATTACGACGGCTTAATTGACGAAGAGCGTGCGATGCACAGACTGTGTGCCGCACAACACTGCTGCGCGCGGCGCACAACCGTGCGTCTGGCGCGGGAGTGTTGTGCCAGGCACAACTTAATGCGTTTGGCGCACTACTCCCCGACACGTTTTTCGGGGATTTAGGCGACGAATTTGCCGATTGACGATTTGTTTGCTTGTTTGTTAAACGCGATTTTAGGCACGACGCATAATAATGACAATTTGACAGAATAATAGCAGACAAGAATTGCAATCACAGGCAAATGTCATATAACATAGATGTAAAAGTTCCAACCTAAAGTCCAGTTCTATGTTTGAAACTATTGGTCAGGTTTAAGTTAAAGTCTGAAAAGGGTCCATGACTAAGAGATTGATCCCACGCTTCGTACCCCTGCTTAAAGAGGTGGCCACGTGTAAGACTCACTCCAGTCTCAAGTCACGAAAAAGAGAACAATGCCATGGTTGGGTAGATTTGCTTATGACTAAGATCCAACACTATCGCTCAGGAAGCTTTTTGGAAGGACAAAGCGCAAACCCCCCGGGGGTGACCTCACACATAGAACATGTGCTAATGAGGCAAGGTAGATTGTCCTTATGGTGGCTGAACAATAGCCATGCATATGCAAAACTGTATATTATTAAAAGGCATAAAAATAAGAATGAATCGTATTTTTCAAGTTTCACCCAGTCATTTAAAAAAAATTAATTTTTTAAAATCCTCCCCAGTGAAGTCGTCAAATTGTAGGCGTGTTTTTATTTCGCCTACGCGGTGTGAGCGTGTATTTGATTTGACTACCCCACTGTTAAGGTTTTATTGAAAATTGTTTTGTATTGAAAGAAGTCGCCAACAATTCTTTTTAGCAAGAATCATAAACCTAATTGGATATGGGGAAAATCATAGGGACAAATTATCCAATGTAGATTTCCCCGTCTTGACTCCATAGATGGTCAAAGTGAACCAAAGATTGAGTTCGGGGGTGAGGGTACGAATATAGTCATAATGAACCACATTCGCCCAAAGTTGGCCTCTACTAAATATCGATTCATTACAGATTTTATGCCAGAGAATAATCAAATAATGTTTTAAACACCCTAAAAAATATTTAGTCTAAGTGAGTTCAGGAAACACATAAAAAGACTAATTTTAGTGACATGTTATTATGCAATCAGTATTACAGGGAACCTAGCAGGTTGTCCAAATTATCTGAATTAGTTAGAACAATTCTTTAGGTCTTGTTTAGCAATAATAGCATGTGGGTGATAAAAGCAATAAAGTAGGACAATCACATAATATGCATAGAATAAGCAGGCAGGCATATAATATACAAAGGCATGAATAATAATAAAATAAAATAAAAGAAAGTATAGAAAAAGGGTTAGAATATACAGTATAGCGATTTTACATTAAAGATCTACATCAGGAAAAAAAACTGTTAGTAACTTCAATATAAAAATAATTTATTTAAGGATCATCAGGATTATACCGTGGCTTGGGTCTGCAAGATTGACAACCTTCGGGACGAGCAATCGTGAAGCTTGAAAATCTGAATGTATGGAAGTATGTTTGTATTTGAAAGTATGAGTTTTGTGGGGAGATTATGTAGAGAGATTCGTAAGATATTCGTAATATGTTCGTCGAGTGTTAATGTGAAAAATCCGTCCTTAAATCTGTTCGGAAATCAGGCCTATTTAAAGGGAAAACGGCACTGCGCCTCACACGCTGGCTACGTCTGGCGCAGCTGACGTGGCAAGCGTATGACGCGGCATGACCAATAAAAAGTGTACACGTGGTACGCGCTTTTAGAAAACATAAGAAAGAAATTCCGCGTCTCAAGCAGAGAATTGCGCTTGACGCAGGACTCTACATGAAACAGAAGTCTACGTGGCAGTTCTGGTGCGCTTAGCACAGCCTGTGCGCTTGGCGCAGCCTACGTGTAAGTCCACATGGCAGGACACGTGCGCTCAGCACAGTCAGCTGCGCTCAGCGCACCGCCTTGTTTTTTATAGTTTTTTGATATAAACGCGTTTTAAAGATTTTCTTTTATCTTTTAACTCCGGAAAACTGATTTTACGAGATAAATCCGATTTTGACTTATAAAAAATATCTTTTGAAAATATTTATTTATTAAAATAAATCAATTAATTATCAATTAATTGGGCTTTTCAAAGAATTGGGCTCAAATACAATTAATTATCATGAATAATTAATTGGGTTTTGAAATAGGACTTTAACACTTTTCTAAATGGTTTTGAATAGCTTTTCAGACTGATCTACCCTTGGATCGGACTAATTAAGACCACGGTATGTTTCATCATCGGATCCTTAAATGGGGAGACACAATTATGTGCCTACAGTTTTATGAATGGAATGTTTTACCCTTTGGATATAAAAATGCCCCTGGCAGATTTCAAGTATTTATGGATAAATACTTAAATCAATTATCAAATTGTGTAGTTTACATTGATGATATACTAATATATTCCAAAACGCAAGAAGAACACTATAAGTTATTAGAACAGTTTATAAAAGTTATAAAGACAAGTGGAATTGTCTTAAGCAAAAAGAAAATGGAACTATTTATAACACAAATTGAACTCTTAGGATTTGAAATAGATAAAGCTGGAATAAAAATGCAAGATCATATAGCCCAAAAAATTATAGAATTTCAAAAGGAAATCAATACTAAGAAAGAATTACAAAAATTTCTAGGTATAGTAAACCAAGTTAGAGAATTTATACCTAAATTATCACAATACACTGAACCACTGACTAAAAAATTAAAGAAAGATTATGATTTTAGATGGGAAGATACCGATACAAAGATTTTAGAAAAAATCATGGAATTAGTTAGAAAACTACCAAAACTAAGTTTCCCTGATGAAGATAAGGAATTTGATAGTGATGGATAAAGAATTACAGGAATTATACTATGATGAAGATATCACTGTACAACATAAAAATCAAAGAGCCATTTTTTATTTACAAACATATAATGAATTGAAATATGAAGGATTCACTTTATCGCCCAATAAAATAATTGAAAAGAAATTTGACTTTACAAAATTTTTTAGAAAGAAAAGGGAAGAATATTTAGTCATAGCTGATAAAGAACATGTAATAGATAAAACACAAGTACAAGGTAATACAAAAGTACCATTAATAACACAAGAAGTATTAAATGAAGAAATAACTAAAATTAACAACGTATTAAGAAATAAGCCAATCACATTTAGATTTGTAGAATTAGCCGCTGTAGAAATAATAATAAAAGCCTGTTTTAAGGAAGGAATAGACACTCCCTTAGAATTAGAACTAGCTGATGACAGAATTAAAGATCCTATAGAAAAAGCTATTATAGCACAACTTAAAGGAAATCTTATTTATCAAAAGGTAAGATTCATAATTAACCAAATTATTCAATAAGTCTAACTGACCAGAATATAGAAAAGGCATTAGTCCTATATTGGAAATTAGATTGAATAAACATGACCAATGGATCAAAAGTTATGACTGTACAATGTAAAAATGCTTATATATTAACTAATCAACATCAAGTTTATACTAAAAATAAATTATACCCCTTTCACTGATCTTATATTACCTATAGAAAAGGGATTAAAATTATATTCTGAACCAAGTTATGAAGACTTAGATATAGTGAAAAAACGATTAAGTATTTCAAAATCTAGAAAAGAGCAAAATGAGAATTTACCCATTCAAATAAAATCACAAGAGTATTATATAATCATACAAATAGGAACAAAAAATATAACAGCAAAGCTAGATATTAATGCTGAAAGCAAGCAATTCTATTCCATTAAAAAAATTGTCAAACCAAATAGTAAACATTAATGAAAATTTCAATAGATTAATAATTCTTACAACAAAAATTGCAACACAAGAAATAAATATAAAATATGTTATAACCCTAAACGATAGGATAGTATTTGGAAAAGAATTTTTAGAAAAAGTAAAACTCCGGAAAATAAAACAAGAATATTTTGAATTTACTTATAATCAAACCCAATAAAAAACTAGAATAATCAATGAATAATATGATACCTAGTTTAGATGAATTAATAAAAATACAAAAACAAATAGAAATAGCTAAAGAAGAAAAGGCCTACATAAGTAAAAGACTGCAATACATAATATGTGCACGATGTCATAAGGATAGTATAAGAGTATTATCTGACAAAGAACAAAAGAAAATAGGAGACATAAAAATTAAATAAGATCATACTTTTCCACCTCACCACATAAGTTTTATGCATCACGTCCACAACGCCTTCTTATTTTCAACGGCAAAACGGACTCCTGCCACCAATTGTCTCTTGGTTTCTAAGTATGATTTTACTTAATCGAGGAAAGCATAATTAAGATAGCACTCATCTTATATGAAATTATAGAATCATCTTAACAGATCTCAGTATTATTATAAACTAGGGGATTGAATTTAAATTCAGTTCATAAGAAAAAAGATTACCTTATTTGCTTCCATAGTTGATAATGAAATATCTTGTGCAAGCTTATTTCTTTAGACTAGCTCTTAACTTTTACTAACTAGCTCTGATACCAAGATGGATCTTATGCGGAAATTGTGGAAGAAAAGAGAGGAGGGATGTGATTGGCCAAGTTGCCTTCTGATTGATTTTGCCTCAATCAGGTTACATTTATTTATAGGAAAAGTTTTTACATTGTTCGTACAATTTATTGCATATTATTCACAAGTTACTATTCACACGTCACTGCTCACTATTTACTATTCACATGTCACAGCTGTTACACATTTTTCAGCTGCTTATCTTGACACGTTATAAGTTTAACTAAAACTTATCTTATTCTATACTGTTACTAACTGTTATAATTTTACAGGTGTTATATGTTTACAGGGTATGCTCTATCTCCGCTGTAGATGCCACTGTGCTAGATGATTCAGCTTTATCTTCAATGCTGTCCATATCTTCGATGATTGGTACAGTAATTTATTTACTTCCACACATTTTACATGCGTGATTATTAACTTATTGCATCCAGTTGCAGTATTTTTTCAAGGTATCTGGTATCATAAAATCTCGAGGAATGTACCTTGTAGTTGGTGTCTAATCTGGATGAAGCAAGCTCCATATCCAAGATTTAATAGTTTCAATAGCATCATGGCTGTAAGCTCGACTTTGAGATAGGATCAAAGTGTTTAACTCTTTATGGTTTATCCATATAGGAGTTTTTATGATAGTGCATAAAGCTTCATATATTGTTTTAATTTTGACAGCCCTCTTCTCTCGAAGAATATCTGGTATATCATTGATATTTATTTCTGGCTGAGCCATAACTTTTTCTGGGATTATGTAACTGGTAGTACATCCCATTCTGATAACTCGTAAGCTTTGCTTTATTTCGTGTAAACTAACTTCGCCTGTCGCAGTATAACATCTTACAAAAATCATGGGGGATTTTGTAAGTTGTATATAATTCTTAGCTGCTTTATATATTGGAATTGAAGATAATTCATCTCCACTCATAGTATATACTGAATTTAACAACCCATAATCATAGGCTGCTTTAACTAAATTCGCATTACAACCAGGTGATGCTATTAATTAATTTATCTTTTTGAGAGGATTTGTAACATATCCTCTTTCTATTTTAGCTTGGTTATCTCGAATGATAACTTCAGGGACAGTGTTTAGCTTATTTGCGATTGTAAGGAAATTGGCAATATATTAGCGAACCATAGGGGTCATAGTTTGTTTTGTACCGAGGGTTTGTTTTTCTTTAAAGGAAGTGGTATCTGGTACTAGGCTTGGAAAATCTACTTCATTGATAACTGGTTTGGTGTTAATGGCTTGGTTTGGATAATAATTATGTAAAGACATACTTCTCTTGAAAGGAGAATTAACTTTTTTTTGTAATAATTTTGCTTCTGTAATTTTGGCTAGTGCCAATATCTGCTTGCTCCATATTAGGATTGGAATGTGCTTCTCTTTTCATTAGAGAAATTTCTTCCATTAACTTTTCGACTTGTATCTTTAGCTCCTGATTTTCGAGAATCAGTTGTTGAGCTATTTCTTGAGAGAATATCTTTAGCTCCTGATTTTCGAGAATCAGTTGTTGAGCTATTTCTTGAGAGATAATTTGCATAGCAATTGTCATTAGTTTTTAGTAACTCAACAGAAAATTCATATTGATTAATGTCAGCTATAATTCTGTTTATCTCTTTTCTTGTGATTGAATCCTGTAACTTTTGAGTTAACCATGATTTAACAGCTCTATTATCTGTACGTATTATAAATTTTTTATAAACTATATAAGACTCAAATTTTTTAATTCCATACTTTACTGCTTTTAATTCCTTTTTATTTATATCCCAATTAATTTCATTTGCTTTAAATGTTCCTTAATGATATCTACATATATATTCTCTTTTGTCATTTTCATATCTATATTTTAATACCGCTCCATAGCCATTATTGATTTCACTAGCATCCGTTTCTACTATCCATATAAATTCCTTATCTTCATCAGGGAAACTTAGTTTTGGTAGTTTTCTAACTAATTCCTTGATTTTTTCTAAAATCTTTGTATCAGTATCTTCCCATCTAAAATCATAATCTTTCTTTAATTTTTTAGTCAGTGGTCCAGTGTATTGTGATAATTTAGGTATAAATTCTGTAACTTGGTTTACTATACCTAGAAATTTTTGTAATTCTTTCTTAGTATTGATTTCCTTTTGAAATTCAATAATTTTTTGGGCTATATGGTCTTGCATTTTTATTCCAGCTTTATCTATTTCAAATCCTAAGAATTCAATTTGTGTTTTAAATAGTTCCATTTTCTTTTTGCTTAAGACAATTCCACTTGTCTTTATAACTTCTATAAACTGTTCTAATAACTTATAGTGTTCTTCTTGCGTTTTGGAATATATTAGTATATCATCAATGTAAACTACACAATTTGATAATTGATTTAAGTATTTATCCATAAATGCTTGAAATCTGCCAGGGGCATTTTTATATCCAAAGGGTAAAACATTCAATTCATAAAATCCATTAGGGACTTTGAATGCTGTTAATTGTTTAGATTATTCGGTTAATTTTAATTGGTAAAAATCGCTCTTACAATCGAATTTTGAAAAATAATTATATCCTTGTATTTGTCTCATTTTGAGTATTTTATTTGGTATGGGATAATTATATGTAATTGTTTTCTCATTTAATATTCTATAATCTATAACCATTCTCGTTTTTCCCTTTTTTTGTTCAGAATGATTATTAACTATAAATGCACTGCTGCTATGTTTTGAATTACTTGGTCTAATTAATTTTGCGGCTAATAATTCTGTTATATGCATCTTAAATTCTTTTTCATCTCGTTGTGTATTATTAAAGGGTGTTTGGGATATTATGCTATTTTGGTCTTTTATTGTTATTTGTATTTCAGTTTTAATCTTATGCCAATTTGCTATAATAATTTAATTGAAAAGCACAATTATATCTTTTTATATCTTCTGGACACATAGAACAGATGTCCATATTATATAATTGGGATTTACTATATTCTTTCTTGGCTTCTGCATGTTTTAAATCTGCATTTAAGTTTCCAAATTCTCTTCTAATTACACTTTCATATTTCTTCAACATTTGTGTTGATTCTGTCATTTCTTGTCCTTCTATCTTAGTACTTCGTATTTCTGTTAGATCTTTTATTCCTATATTAGCGAAATAATTTTTAGTTATTCCTGTAATTGTACCTTCAATATAATTAGACGCCATGCTAATTGGTATTTTAGCCTCTATTAATTTTGCATTTATTCTAGCTACCCAATTTTGTATATCTAATTCAATATTTGTCGAGCAATCTAAATTTAAATTTTTTCCTATTTGGTTATCTCTTGGTATGTAGTCATTTTCTATTTTCTTCGATATTTCCATATATATTCATTATTTCTATAGTTGTGATCATATTTTTTCTTTCTAAATGTAGGTTTATAATTTCTACTAGTTTCCATATAATAATATTCGTCATCATTTGTAAGTACATTAATTTCTTTATCTTTTTTTGAATTAAAATCTGATTCTAAATAATTTGAATATCTAAATTCTTGACTGGATTGTTCAGAATTAAAGTCTTCATTATTTTCCTCTATATTATTTATCGCTATATTATTTACCTCAAGTCTTTCTATTTCAGTATTATCTTTGATATTACTTAGGAAAATTTGCCAAAAAAAACCTTTTACGAGTTCATTTTTGCGAAAAAAAACCTTATTAAGCATTTTTTGCGAAAACAAACCAAAATCAAATTTTTTTTGCGAAAACAAACCAAAATCAAAATTATTTTTGCAAGATGAAACAAAGCCACCACTACCAGCACCACTACCAGGGTGTGGGGGGATGGACGAAGGGAGAGAGGAGAGGGGGGTGGGGTGAGGGAGGGAAGAAGGGAGGAGGAGAGGGTAGGGGCGAAGGGGAGTGGGGGGCTGCCGCCCGAGGGGGTGGAGGGAGGGTTAGGGGGTCTAGTGGGGGGTGGGGTGGGGGGTGCAGGTGGTGGGGCCGGGCTATGGGTGAAGTGGGGGCTGCGGGGTGGGTGGGGACCGGGCGCAAGTGTTGGTAGTGGTGGCTAAAGGTGGTCAACGCCGGAAATTCTATGGTCAACACCGGAAAATGATATTAGGTTTGTTTTCGCAAAAAAAAATTGATTTTGGTTTTTTTTCGCAAAAAATGCTTTATAAGGTTTTTTTTCGCAAAAATGAACTCGTAAATGGTTTTTTTTGGCAAATTTTCCTATTACTTATAAGCCGTTCTTCTATTTTATCAAATTTATTATTATACTCTATTTTAAGATTTTGTATCTCTTCATTAAAATTAGTTTCTACTCTGTAAACTTTATCTAATATTTGTTTGGTATTAGTATGTATTATTTTGATAGATTCTTCCATTTTTCTCATCCTTTCATCATATTTTCTTTCTAACTTTTCTAATTTCTTATATATGTCATTAATTATTTTATTTTCTGGATAATTACTTTCTATATTTGTTATCTGTACTAAATCATTTTCTTTAGCTAGTCTTCGTTTTCTATCAAATTCTGTTTCTAATATCATTTGTCTTCTATCATTTATTAAATAGAATCTTCCTTCACTGATTTCTGCAAATTGTCTATCTTGATTGGTTTTATATATTTTAAATGGACCATCAGGATATCTTATAATTTCTTCATCCATGATTTTTTCGTTTTTATTCATTAGTCCGATTGTTCAATTATCCTTTGGTATTCAATTTCTATTCTTTTTCTTAAAAGTAATTCGGGAAATAACTGTGAATATTCTTTAGTTATTTTCTTTTCTAAGATTTCGTAACCTTGTTCTTCTAGTTCTAATATACTTTTCCACCTCACCACATAGGTTTTATGCATCACGTCCTCAACACCTTCTTATTTTCAACGGCTAAACGAACTCCTGCCACCAATTGTCTCTTGGTTTCTAAGTATGACTTTACTTAATCGAGGAAAGCATAATTAAGATAGCACTCATCTTATATGAAATTATAGAATCATCTTAACAGATTTCAGTATTATTATAAACTAGGGGATTGAATTTAAATTCAGTTCATAAGAAAAAAGATTACCTTATCTATTTCCATAGTTGATAATGAAATATCTTGTGCAAGCATATTTCTTTAGACTAGCTCTTGACTTTTACTAACTAGCTCTGATAGCAAGATGGATCTTATGCGGAAATTGTGGAAGAAAAGAGAGGAGGGATGTGTTTGGGCAAGTTGCCTTCTGATTGATTTTGCCTCAATTAGGTTACTTTTATTTATAGGAAAATTTTATACATTGTTCGTACAATTTATTGCATACTATTCACAACTTACTATTCACACGTCACTTTTTACTATTTACTATTCACATGTCACAGCTGTTACACATTTTTCAGCTGCTTATCTTGACACGTTATAGCTTTAACTAAAACTTATCTTATTCTATACTGTTACATATTGTTATAATTTTACAGGTGTTATATGTTTATAGGGTATGCTCTATCTTCGTTGTAGATGCCATTGTGCTAGATGATTCAGCTCTATCTTCACTGTTGTCCATATCTTCGATGATTGGTACAGTAATTTGTTTACTTCCACACATTTTACATGCATGATTACTAACTTGTTGCATCCAGCTGCATTATTATTTCAAGGTATCTGGTGTCATAAAATCTCGAGGAATATACCTTGTAGTTGGTGTCTGATCTGGATGAAGCAAGCTCCATATCTAGGATTTAATAGTTTCAATAGCATCATGGTTGTAAGCTCGACTTTGAGATAGGATCAAAGTGTTTAATTCTTTATGGTTTATCTATATAGGAGTTTTTATGATAGTGCATAAAGCTTCATATATTATTTTAATTTTGACAGCCCTCTTCTCTCGAAGAATATATGGTATATCATTGATATTTGTTTCTGGCTGAGCCATAACTTTATCTGGGATTATGTAACTGGTAGCACATCCCATTTTGATAACTCGTAAGCTTTGCTTTATTTCGTGTAAACTAACTTCGCATGTGGCGGTATAACATCTTACAAAAATCATGGGGGATTTTGTAAGTTGTATATAATTCTTAGCTGCTTTATATAAGCTTGGAATTGAAGATAATTCATCTCCACTCATGGTATATACTGAATTTAACAACCCATAATCATAGGCTGCTTTAACTAAATTCGCATTACAACCAGGTAATGCTATTAATTCATTTATCTTTTAGAGAGGATTTGTAATATATCCTCTTTCTATTTTAGCTTGGTTATCTCGAATGATAACTTCAGGGACAGTGTTTAGCTTATTTGCGATTGTAAGGAAATTGGCAATATATTGGCGAACCATAGGGGTCATAGTTTGTTTTGTACCGAGGGTTAGTTTTTCTTTAAAGGAAGTGGTATCTGGTACTAGGCTGGGAAAATCTACTTCATTGATAACTGGTTTGGTGTTAATGGCTTGGTTTGGATAATAATTATGTAAAGACATACTTCTCTTGAAAGGAGAATTAACTTTTTTTGTAATAATTTTGCTTCTGTAATTTTGGCTAGTGCCAATATCTGCTTGCTCCATATTAGGATTGGAAGCTGCTTCTCTTTTCATTAGAGAAATTTCTTCCATTAACTTTTCGACTTGTATCTTTAGCTCCTGATTTTCGAGAATCAGTTGTTGAGCTATTTCTTGAGAGATAATCTGCATAGCAATTGTCATTAGTTTTTAGTAACTCAACAGAAAATTCATATTGATTAATGTCAGCTATAATTCTATTTATCTCTTTTCTTGTGATTGAATTCTGTAACTTCTGAGTTAACCAAGATTTAACAGTTCTATTATCTGTACGTATTATAAATTTTTTATAAACTATATAAGACTCAAATTTTTTAATTCCATACTTTACTGCTTTTAATTCCTTTTTATTTATATCCCAATTAATTTCATTTGCTTTAAATGTTCCTGAATGATATCTACATATATATTCTCTTTTGTCATTTTCATATCTATATTTTAATACCGCTCCATAGCCATTATTTGTTTCACTAGCATCCGTTTCTACTATCCATATAAATTCCTTATCTTGATCAGGGAAACTTAGTTTTGGTAGTTTTCTAACTAATTCCTTGATTTTTTTCTAAAATCTTTGTATCAGTATCTTCCCATCTAAAATCATAATCTTTCTTTAATTTTTTAGTCAGTGGTTCAGTATATTGTGATAATTTAGGTATAAATTCTCTAACTTGGTTTACTATACCTAGAAAATGTATATATATGTATATACATACATACATATACATATACATATATATATATATATATATATATATATATATATATATATATATATATATATACATATATATATATATACATATATATATATATATATATATATATATATATATATACATATATATATATGTACATATATATATATGTACATATATATATATGTACATATATATATATGTACATATATATATATGTACGTATATATATATATATGTACGTATATATATATATATGTACGTATATATATATATGTACGTATATATATATATATATATATATATATATATATATATATATATATATATATATATATATATATATATATATATATATATATATATATATATATATATATATATATATATATATATATATATATATATACATATACATATACATATATATATACTTGGGGGTGAAGCGTGATTATTTGAGAGAGAGAGATTTTGAGAGAGAGAAGAGATAATATTTTGTGGCAAGTGCCTCCTGATGCCTTCACTTCATCAGAGAACTCTTATTTATAAGTAGAGGATTACAACGGTTCGTACAAAATTTACATACTATTACAAATACTATTTGCTACAGTAAAAGTGAAAATACTATTCATACTATTCACATATTTTTCGGCTGTTTTTAAAGCTTCAGCTGCCTATCTTTTGGCTGTATCTTATTACAACTGTTACAATACTTATCTATTATCTGTTACAATATTTATATTATAAGATTACCTTTTACATCTTATCTTGTAGTAGCTTACGCTTATCTTGACACGACTTCTTGTTGGCTCCCAGAAGATTCGGCTCTATCTTCATCTTCCATATCTTCTATTATGGGAACAATTGTTTGTTGGTTTTTGCATATCTGGCATATATGATTATTATTTTGCTGCATCCAGCTACAGTATCTCTTCAAAGTATCTATGGTCATAAAATTTCGTGGAATATATCTGGTAACTGGTTCTTGGTCTGGATGGAGGAGACTCCATATCCAAGACTTTATAGTTTCCACTGCATCATAACCATATTCTTTACTTTGAGAAATAACTAAGGTGTTAAGCTCTTATGATTTACCCATACTGAAGTCTTAACTATACTGCACAAAGCTTCATAAATTGCCTTCATTTTAACTGCTCGCTTTTCCCGGAGGATTTCTGGTATATCATTTACATTTAACTCATGCTGGGCTATAATTTCTTCAGGGATAAGATAACTACTTGTACATCCCATCTTAATAACTCGGATACATTGCTTTATCTCTTGGAACGTAGCTTCGCCAGGGGCAGTATAACATCTTACAAAGATCATAGGGGACTTTGTAATATTTAAATAATTTTTAGCTGCCTTGTATAATTGAGGAATTGATGATAGCTCTTCTCCTGTCATAGTATAGACTGAATTAAGAAGGCCATAATCATATGCTGCTTTGACTAGTTTTGCATTGCAACCAGGCAACGCTATTAACTCGTTTACCTTTTTTAAGGGGTTAGTAACATAACCTCTTTCTATCTCTGCTTGACTGTCCTTGATGGTATATTCAGGGACGGTATTTAGGTTGATTGCAATAACTCGGAAATCAGAAATATATTTTCTCGAACCAAAGGGTTCATAGTTTATTTTGTTCCAAGGGTTAATTTTTCCTTGAAAGAGGTAGTATCTGGTACGAGAGTAGGAAATTCCATCTCGTTAATAACTATTTTAGGGGCTAACTTGATTTGGAGAATATCTTTGTAAGGACATATTTCTCTTATTCATAGGAGTATTAATTTTTTTGGTAATAGCTCGATTTTTATAGTTTTGGCTATTGCCAATATCTGCTTGCTCCTTATCTAGATTGGTGGAAGTTGCTCTTTCTCTTTTCATAAGAGCTATTTCTTCCATTAACTCTTTTATTTGTATCTTTTGCTCCCGATTCTCTTGAATCAGTTGTTGAACTAACTCTGGAGAGATAATCTGCATTGCAATTTTCATTAGTTTTTAATAATTCAACTGAAAATTCATATTGATTGATGTCAGCTATTATTCTATTTATTTCCTTTCTTGTAATTGAGTCTTGCAACTTTTGAGTTACCCAACTCCTAACAGTTCTATTATCTGTTCTAATTATGAATTTACTATAAACTATATAACATTCAAATTTCTTGATTCCATATTTAACTGCTTTTAACTCTTTTTTATTTATATCCCAATTGATTTCATTTGCCTTAAAGGTTCCTGAATGATATCTACAAACATATTCTTTTTAATCATTTTTGTATCTGTATTTTAATACTGCGCCATAACCATTATTGGTTTCACTAGCATCTGTTTCAACTATCCATATAAACTCTTTATCTTCATCTGGAAAGCATAATTTGGGTAAATTGCTAACTAATTTATTTATTTTCTCTAAAATCTTAGTATCAGTGTCTTCCCATCTAAAATCGTAGTCTTTTCTTAATTTTTTAGTAAGTGGTTCAGTATATTGTGATAATTTAGGTATAAATTCACTAACCTGATTTACTATTCCTAAAAATTTATGTAAGTCTTTCTTAGTGTTAATTTCTTTTTGAAATTCTATAATTTTTTGAGCTATGTGATCTTGCATTTTTATTCCTGCTTTATTTATTTCAAATCCTAAGAATTCAATCTGTGTTTTAAATAGTTCCATTTTCTTTTTACTTAAGACAATTCCACTATTTGTTATTATTTCTATAAATTGTTCTAGTAACTTATAATGTTCTTCCTGCGTTTTTGAATATATTAGTATATCATCAATATAAACTACACAATTTGATAATTGGTTTAAATATTTATCCATAAATGCTTGAAATCTGCATGGGGCATTTTTATATCCAAAAGGTAAGACATTCCATTCATAAAATCCATTAGGGACTTTGAATGCTGTTAACTGTTTAGATTCTTCGGTTAACTTTAATTGGTGAAAACCACTTTTACAATCAAATTTTGAAAAATAATTATATCCTTGTATTTGTCTCATTTTAAGTATCTTATTTGGTATGGGATAATTGTATGTTATTGTTTTTTCATTTAAAATTCTATAGTCGATAACCATTCTTGTTTTTCCCCTCTTTTACTCAGAATGATTATTAACTATAAATGCACTGCTACTATGTTTTGAATTGCTTGGTCTAATTAATTTTCCAGCTAATAGTTATGTTATATGCATTTTAAATTCTTTTTCATCTCTTTGAGTATTATTAAAGGGTTTTTGAGATATGATACTGTTTTGGTCTTTTAATGTTATTTGTATTTCAGTTTTATACTTATGCCAATTTTCTAGAGGATTTTCACTGCATAATTCCTCTAACTTAGTTTTTAAAGGAGTAAGTTTATCTAAATGTTATATTCCTATTTCTATTATGTCTGAATTGTTGATTTCTTTTTTGGTTTTCATTTTTTGGACTAGTTTTCACTAGTGGAAAAAATCTCAATTGCTCCGGTTGAAAACCCCTCAAATGCTCCGTATTTGACCCGTAGCAGACGTCATACGAGCATTTGAGCATTTTACAAATGCTCCGGTTCTTACATGAGTTTGAGCTTTTTTGGACTAGTTCTCACTAGCGTTGTGACTAAAACCGGAGCATTTGAGCTTTTTTACATGAGTAAAATACCACAAATGCTCCGGTTTTTTGGGAAAACCGGAGCACTTGTGCATACAAAATCCTCCGGTTTTCTTAAACAACCGGAGCATTTGTATACTATATATAGTATAAAAAAAATTCAGCTACTGTCAGCATGCGTAGCGTGCTTACACTATTACAATAGGGCAAGAGGACCGGCGAACAAGAGCACTCCAAATCTAACATATACCGAGACACTCTTTGTGCCCCTCGCTTCAACCACCACACACCTCGTCTTCCTCTCACTTACATAATATTCAAAAAACGCACACGAAAATCATACATCCAACACATTCAAAATATTATTGTTGATAAAATGAAATAAGTGTACATTAGTTACAAGACAAGTGTAGATTCGAGTTACAAAATCTAATAAACCTGCTAAATTTTTTGGCTACATTGTCATTAATTTCATGTGCCTTCAATTTCAAGGATATCAATTAGAATTGCTAACTTTCTAGCAGCATCAATCATAAACTGAACGAGAAAAGATATTCACTAGCACTATGATCAATAAGTTGACAGTGTTAAGTCCAATTAAGGAAAATTTCTCACTACCTTCTTTTTCTGTCATTGTCATTGATACCTTACCAAGGAGAGACTCCAAGTACAATTCTGGTATTATAGTCATCGTCCCAATACAGGGTACATATTCTGTACAGTTGTTGAACACTCAATACATGAAACATAACCAAGTATCAGTACTCAAAGCAGATTCTTGCATTCACCATGTTTTTCTTTTCCCGATTGTTTCAGTCACCATTGCAATCTCATCTAATAATAGATTCACAAACCATAAAAGCAGCAACAAATGTTACTTAAAACGATCAAGCAAGCTTAACAGTTCATCACTTTCTTTATTAATTAAATAGAACGATTCTCTGGACCTTTTTAGGACAAGATGCATTAAGAAGATGTACGTAAACGGAATATCACAATTCACTCGACAAAACACCACATTGAATTCTTGGAGCTGTCATTAAAAATTTTGTCGGTTAAGCCCCTTTAATTTTTTTAAAGGGTCACGAAGGTTATATTCTCTATAATGTTCTCTCCATATGTGAGAGACTATAGTTTTAAATTTAAAAGATAAGTTTGTCCAGAAGGTGCTAATATTTTCCCACAAAGGACTTTCAATAATTTATCATGTCAATTTCTGTATATGTCATACTAGTACCTATAAGCTATCTAGCGATCAATCAAACTTTACCATACATCTCAATACTAGCAGTACACAAGGATATATGGAGTAATGGAGTAATGGAGTACTTGTAAACAGACATCAAATCAACTAACACCAAACTATACAAATATGATCCTGCTTGGAATTATAAAACTAAGATATATATGGAGTATAAAGCACATAAGGATATCCTCACATATTGATCTATATTATTATCAACAAATAATCACAGAAATTGCTATAAAATCAGTCCAAATCAAGCGAAACACAGACATGATCTTCAAATTAGGGGAGAATTAACTTTACAATTTCAATATCAGACCCTAAACTCCCATAATTCACATTATCACCAAAAATTATCACAGAAATTGCTATAAAAACAGTCAAAATCAAGCCAAACACAGATTTGATCTCCAAATTAGAGGAGAAATAAGCCCAAATTCGATCATCGAACTCAATATTGAACGAAACTATCATCTAATCAATTAGAAAAATCTGTATTCATAGGGGACATAATAGAAGATACCTGAAAATTTGTATTCATAGGGGACAGAATAGAAGCTGAAGTCACCACATTTTCCGTCCTCAACGAAGTTGGAAAGGCAATTCCAGGATTATATCTCCCCAACAGTTCATCATGTGAGGATACTGGAAGTGATTCTCCTTGATCAACCAGTACAGAACCCAAAATAATAGGCCCCCGGGACAAAGATGGTTGGGGCTTTGGTTGTTTCATAAGAGCCTACTCAGAAGGCTCCTGCTTCACATTACTCATGTTTGATGAAGCGCTAGTTGTCTGATTTTTTCTTACCTGCCAAGGAACAGGAGTATGTTGCATTGAAATAGTGGACATGTTGGTCTGAGGCATGTTTGAAGTAGAAGTCCGTGTCAGGGCAGGATTGTTATGGCTCTTCTGATATAGCTGCACAAATGAATAAGGATCAGAGAATTGGGCTGCAGTGCCAGTTTTCAGTCTCCGATGTGGCGGCTGACTACGGCTTCTCTCTAACTCCACCAGAAATCAATTAGGTCCTCTCATGCTAAATATTAGTGCCTCTTCGACGAGGCAATTAAATGAAAAGTCAACGTACCTTTGCTCTAATCTTACTCACAGCCCACCTCAGCATATTGGCCCCAACAATGCTAATCATAAGCTCCGAAGAATGTATCTCTCGGACATCTCGTTTTACTAATGATCATCCATAAAAGCTTTGAATCAGGAAAAGAGACAGACCTCAACTACACCATTGAACTTGAACAGGAAAGAAACCAAATTTCATTGACATAAGATAGAAGCAAACATGTAGTTTTTCAAACAGAGATGTGAATTGCATGGTCCTGTCCTTATCTAAATGAGGTAAGATGATAGGAATCAAAAAGCCAAAAGATATTTCATTCACCCGGTTACCTGAGGTGCCACCCTGATCTGGCACTAAACTTGTTGATTAGTAAAACTTTGCAAGTTTGAGAATTGTGATTCACTGCTTCGATTAAGCATTCTGCTTGTTCTATGAACCTGAACAAGAGTTGTTCAGTTTCTATTATGAATACAACCAAATCACAATACTAACAAACACCAATCCCAAAAGGTCATGTAAGGTCAAATGCCAAAGTCAAAGAAGAGAGAGAGGAAAAAAAAGAGAATACCTCACCGCTCATCAGCAAGGTACTCAAGAGCAGCAGCCAAATAAACGGAGTACCAGTTGCAACATGTTGAGCCTATTACTTTAACCACAATTCCTCAGTGCAAGCCAGTAAGTGTTCAAATTCCTCCACGAATAATAGAGATCTCAGAATTAGCTTACATAAGATGCTGAAATCTATCAACTAATTCATATAGCCATATACAACCATAACTCACATTTGTTCCTATTCTAATTGTTGGAAGATAGGCCATAACTCCAAGGTGACAAGCTAAGCCAAAACCTGGAGAGTAAACATTTGAAGATAAATATCTGAGCTTCAGCAGCGCAGCTACATCCAATTGCATGTAATAAGAATTTGGTTCTATTTTACTAACTGACCTGCATCTATCTCAAAGCTTAGGTGTGCAGATTTCACACAAATACACCGTCAATAACTTAAAGCAGTTATATTTTACATCATTGTTCAATGATAATATAGAGAACTATGAACTTAAACATACTAGAGTGCCACTGCTGAAAATGTCGATTACTTGAAGAATTAGCTCTAAAAATCCACGAAAGACGATCTGCTATTATATGTTAAAAGTCTCATCCAAAAATATAGTCTTTCCTAACAACCGTATTCAATACAAGCAGCTAAGCTCTGATTCTCATTTCATAGCAGCATAATCTTTTAAAAAGTAATGCATCTATAAGTTCATAAAAAGATGGTTTAAACAAGTAATTAAGTACGACTAAAGTAGAACCATGTACTGCTTAGATGCCTGTTAAGTGGATTCTATCGCGTCTAAAAGTTGAGCAAAGTCAGCATAGATTATATTTAGGTGTGCCTTAAGAGATGAAGTTCAAGGTAAGATTGACTTGAATCACGATCAAGCTGAGGCTATCCAAACATCAAACTATATAATTTATGGAGATGATAATGTATAGACAGTCACCCTTTCATCAGGACTCTCCTACAAAGCTACAACCTATAAGACCACAAGTCATTAGTCATGTCACAACAACAGTATACGATGTCATGAATAAAATAGCCTTAACAATCTCCAAGCAATGCAATTTACTTACTGTTCTCGCTATTTAACGTTGCTGAAAGTGTTGAGTGATCATGTTGACAATAATAGTCCTTCCACGTCCCCAAATGGGTAGCCAGGCCCAGCAACATTGAGATGCCTTGGGAATTACCTTATTAGTTACTAGCTCATTGCCCCTTAGCAATTCTGTAATACATTATTTATTATATGCAGACTGATTTTGACCACTGGCACTGCATTTTTGAAACAGAAAATTCAAGGGTGTCATTGTTATAAATAAAATGGTTTGTGAGATGGGACAATCATACATATACAGAACATATATTGATTTGAAAACGGTAATGGGGTTTTCCCTTTTCCCAATTATGATGAGCAATTTATGAGTTACAGCTCCCCCTCCCATTGAAGCATAGAGCGAGAGCATACATGGTTCATCTATGAAAAGCATCATCAGCAAGTGCTAGCTACTCTATAAGCTCGACCATATTGTCATGCTATACATGTCAAAAAGACAAATATATCCCATAAATGAACAATTCCTTAGAATTACATTTTAAACCACAATGACAGCAGATATACATCATCCAATAATAACCACAAGAGAAACAAGAAGGAGTATAGAAAAAAAAGAAAAGAAGATGAAACTTTCATCTACATTGAACATATAGTAGTTCATTAACATTGAACATAACAGAGAGCTAAATTGGCCATTTTGGAGCACCAGTTGTATAATTGTCACAAAATAGAAAAAACTAAGAGCCTCACAATATGATTTGGGGTCAGTTCACATGAATTGTCATAAAAAGTAAAGTAAAAAGGAAAAAAATGATTTCTAAAAATATACCACTTTGCAGAGTAATATGCTAGCAGTAAATGAAGTGTAAGGAATTACAAAATCAGACAGTAAACAATTCTTCACCATGTTTTCAGCCTGATTCTGATAAGACTTGATAGCCATAACAGTTTGCTTTGAAACCTAGAAATCTTACCCAATAAATTCAACATGATTATGACAGAGAAGGAGGCGAAATTTCCAAAATACAGACAGTTCAAAGTATATACACAATCTTATATCCCTAATTTTAACCTAGAAATGCAATCATAGCCCTAACTAGAATAAAATTTGAGAAAAATTTTAACCTAGAAATGCAATCTTAACCCTAAGTCAGTTAAACAAAACATGATAAATGAAATTTCAATCTACCAACAGAAGGAGCCGAAAATTACTCTGTTGTATCAGATACAAGAACCATCGTAGCAGCTTCCTGACGATGGTTGCTAGGGTTGTTGGTACCAGTATTGCTTGGCTCCGGTTTCGATCAACAATCCAAATTCGTCTTATTGAGTGAGAGGAGCGAGAAAGAAAATGATGGTTGAGTGAGAGGAGTAAAAAGAGAGGACGGTGGTTGAGTGAGAGACACCCCAAGTCTACCTTATTTCCAAATCAAGCCCTAAAATTCAGCACGAGCAGTGAATTGAACCCTAGAACCAAACTAGCACCGGAGCAGAGCAACCAGCGAGAGAGCAGCGACAGATATCGAGAGTGATAGAGGGTAGATGAGAAAGATCGAGAGTAGAGAGGGTAAGAGATAGAAAGGGAACCAGTTTAATGGAAAGGGAGAGAGAGAGTGTGTCGAACAGAGAGAGCAAGAGAAAAATCAAAAGGGGGAGAGCAGTAACTAGAATCTAGGAGAAGAGGGGAGCGAGTGAAAAAAAAAAGTAGGTAGGAATAACAAATGCTCCGGTCAAACGGAGCATATGTGAATTTTTTTAATTAAAATATTAAAGGAACTCACCAAATACTCCGTTTGTGAAACAACCAAAGCATTTGACAAGTAGCAAAAGCACTTTTTTCCACTAGTGTTTGCTTCTTCTCCTATTTTACATTTTTCCCATTCTATTGGTAATCTTTCTCTATTTGTAACTACCTTGGCTTTTAGCTTATGTCGACAAGGGGTAAACAAAGTAAGAAATTCTTTATCTATACTAAATGGTTTATATTGGTTTAAGTTCCCAATATAATATCTTTTCCTATTAATTCAAAGCAATATACTTTGGGTATGATTAATATTTTATCCCAAATTTGTAATTTTACATTTGTTTGATAAAGAGTAATTTTACTACTATTATTGTTAAATCCGTTTATTTTAAAGGGAGTATTTAACCTTTTCCATTCTGGTAAACAGTTTTCTTTCATAATTGTTATTTGAGCTCATGTATCTACCATTGGTGTATAAAGATTATTTTTACTAAAATATAAATTAAATTACTCATTTTTATTAAGGTAAATATTAATTAAATTACTTATTTTTATTTAGGATTGCTAATTTACTTTTTATTTTGCTTAGTTGTTGTTCTAATATTCCTATGTCTCTGATTTTCTCTTGTTCTTTGTTAGATAGTACTCTTATACTACTTTTATGACATCCTGCACATATTATATATTGCAGTCTTTGACTTATATATGCTCTCACTTTTTTGGCTATCTTAATCTGTTTTTGTAATTTTATTAGTTCCATTAGATTAGGTATTGTATTACTCATTGATTATTCTAGTTTTAGACTGGGTTTGATTATAAGTAATTTTAAAATAGTCTTGTTCTATTTTCCAAGGTTTAACCTTTTCTAAAAATCCTTTTCCTAATATAATTTCATTGTTTAAGGTTATAACATATTCAATATTTATTTCCTGTAATGCAATTTTTGTTGTAATGATTATTAATCTATTAAAGTTTTCATTTATTATTTGGTTTGTCAATTTTTCTAAGGGAATATAATTACTTTCCTTATTAACATCTAGTTTTGCAGTTAAACTTTTAGTTCCTATTTGTATTATGTAATATTCATGTGATTTTATTTGAATAGGTAAATTCTCAGTTAGTTCTCTTTTAGATCTGGAAACACTTAATCGTTTTTTCACTATTTCTAAGTCTTCATAACTTGGTTTAGAATATAATTTTAATCTTTTCTCTATAGGTAGTATAAGATCAATAAAAGGGGTATCTATAGTAATTGGTCTTAATTTGTTTTTAGTATAAATCTGATGTTGATCGGTTAATATATAAGCATTCTTACATTGTACTGTCATGACTTTTGATCCATTTGTCATGTTTATTCCATCTAGTTTCCAATATAATACTAATGCCTTTTTTATATTTTGGTCAATTAAACTTATTGAATAATTTGGCTTAATTATGAATCTTACTTTTTGATAAATGAGATTTCCTTTAAGTTGTGCTATAATACTTTGTTCTATAGGTTCTCTAATTCTATCATCGGCTAATTCTAATTCTAAGGGAGTATCTATTCCTTCCTTAAAACAGGCTTTTATTATTATTTCTATGGCTGCTAATTCTACAAATCTAAATGTGATTGGTTTATTTTTTAATACGTTGTTAATTTTGGTTATTTCTTCATTTAACACTTCTTGTGTTATTAATGGGACTCTAGTGTTACCTTGTACTTGTGTTATATCTATAACATGTTCTCTATCAGCTATAACTAAATATTCTTCTTTTTTCCTTTTGAAATACTTAGTTAAATTAGTTAATTCAAATTTTTTCTTTTCAATTATCTTATTGGAAGACAATGTAATCCTTCATGTTTTAACGCATTATATTTTTGTAAATCAAAAATAGCTCTTTCATTTTTATGTTGTACAGTAATATCTTCATCGTAATCAACTTCTTGGAATTCTTTATCCATTACTATCAGTTTCTATATTATCTTCTTCTTCACTACTTTTTATTTTATTAATTTCATCATTATCTGTTTCATATTCTAAAACATATATTTCTTCATCTGGTGGTATATTATTTTTACCTATTTCATATTCTGCTATATGTAGTTCAATGAAATTTACATTTTTTATGTTTTTATTAATATTTTTATTTGCTTTAGCCTTACATTCTCTTGCTATGTGACCTATCTGTCCACAATTATAACATCTACATCTTTTTGGATTTTTTGCATATTTATAGATTTTTCTTTTAATAAAGTAATTTTTGTTTGATCGTTTCTTATTTTTATATTTTCCATACGGTTTGAATCTTTTATATCGTCTCTGTATTAATTTGGATCTTTTAGTTTTATATCTTTTGTTTAATTTGTAACATCTCTGAATTTAGGTATTTTATATTTTTCACAACAGTCACTTATTTTAGCTTGTTTTCTAAATGCCTTTTGATTATTGACTTCAATACAATAATTTTTATACCATGTTTGTAAAAATGCTATTTGTTCGCCTACAGTTCCTGTTTTGGGTTCTATATAATATGCTTCTTGTACCATAGTGTTTATAGGTATTGGTAATTTTTCAAAATATAATTTTCGAAATACAACTGATTGTTCGTGTGTTTTGGTTCCTAATTCATAATAATTCATTTGGAATGCACAATTATATTTGTTTAAATCTTCTGGACACATGGAACATATTTGCATATTATATAGTTGGGACTTACAATATTCTTTCTTAGCTTCTGCATATTTTAAATCTGCATTTGGATTGCCAAATTCTCTTCGAATTATTTTTTCGTATTTTTTCAACATTTGTGTTGAATCTGTCATCTCAGTTCCTTCTGTCTTAGTATATATACATATATATATGTATATATACATATGTATATGTATATATACATATATATATGTATATATATATATATGTATATGTATATATACATACATATATATATATATATACATATATATATATATATATACATATATATATATATATATATATATATACATATATATATAGATATATTCTAATCGTATGTGTTATTTAGAGTTGAGAAGACTTACACATACATTACAAGATTTGAAAATATTATATATCATGTACAATTATGCGTATAAAAAAGTTGGAGGGAAGCTTAATAATAAAAGCGAATTGTGACACTTCAGAGCATCAATATAGTTTGGCGAGATTGTTAGGGAACAAGCTGTGTGAAAATTATCGACTATAAAAAGCGTCGATATTTCCATATAGTGACTCCAGAAACCGTAAAAATATTCTCGTATAGTCACTACAAAATGCGTCACTATTTTTCGGCTCCGAAAATAGTGATGCTTTCTTGAAGCATCGAGAATAAAAATAGTGACGCTTTTTTGCGACGAAAAAACATCGAAAAATGTCGTGTTCTCTTGTAGTGTACTTGTAGGACAGGAATGCTGCTTGAGTGATTTCTAGTGCACTAAGGTGGCACAAAGAATAGTTTACACAAGGTACATGTTTGTCTAAGAGTTTGGGACATAGTATGTAACACCCGAGACAATTCTCTATTTTCCAAAATACTTTTTTATATAAAACTTAGAGAATTATCAAAGTATTATCGCCCGTGTGATAACGTATCGGCTTATTCAAAATTTTGCAGCGGAAATAAATAATAACTTTGAAAATATAAATAACCTACTCAACCATAAGGTCAACTCCAAACCAAACCAAAAGTCAACCAAACCAAAAGTCAAACTACTAAAACCATGAGTAAACCATAATTATGAAAGTATTAAAAGAACTAAACACAAGCTCTCCAGACGAAATCCCAAAACCCAATGATGCATCATCTTCAGACCTGAAATGGTCGATGCTTTATTGATACCGAAAGACTACTCACCAAATGGGTCATCATAGGATCAATAAGGCACAGCCATGATCGACATACAGAAAAGCACGTAATCAGCAAAGCTGAGTACTATATACTAAATAAAATATAACCTAACATGATACTAATAAACATTAACTCAAAGATAAATAATAACATAAATAAATAACGGATTAACTATACTGAACTAGACGCTATTAAATTGAATATGCAATGGAAAGAGATGTCCAAACCAAAACATGTCTTCAATTCCGTACTCCAACGACCAACGATATCGAGGTACTAATTAAATCAAATAGAACACGGTGATCAATCCGGTCCCAAGAAAAGCCATGGGCTACCACCATGTACTCCAACTCATACTAGTCCAACACTTTAGACGTGCACAAGTCTAAACTTTATTGCTATTCACTTTCCATTTTAAGTTATTAATAAATTATTATTTATTGTGACTCACAAAGTAATACAACCAACATAAATATCATGGATACACAAAACTTCCATTTTTATCATAGGATTAAATAGTGTGATCATACAACGTAACTCAAATAATCCAAGAATAATTCCATTACTTAATTAATAACCAACCAATATTTATTTGTTGACTTACATCAACGATCAACCAACCTTTTCATAGGTGAATAACCAACTTTACTAAACAAGGCCCACGGTCCTTATAAAGTAAATATAATAATAATAATCCAAGGGAACAACATGATACAATTAATGATCCAATAACAATATAATTATTAATCCCTCATGTGAATTAATAAAATAAAAGTTCCCAATCCCACATGCTTGCATCAATCATCCATACAAACATATAATATTCCTCATAGTCACATGCTTCACACAACGGCATAACACATGCAATTTCACTTGAATATAAGCCATATATGAACTATAAAAGTTCCCTATACATGATACTACATCAAATCCTAATCTTAGGACATGATACTAGTCTAATAACACATAGGTATGTACGTACCTTGTGTAGACAAAACGAGAGGCCACTTTCACAACCTTAGAAATCACTCAAGGTATAATCTCCGCCTACCAAATACCAAAACATCCAAATATTAATACTCTAATAAATTTACAGCAACTTTAAAATATTTTAAACCCTCTTAAAAAGTGTTTTAAAACCTTCTTAAATTACATTAAGACTTTAACCTTTAGTACCCCCCTAGTATAGTACTACCATACTAGTCATCAAAACCCTTAAAAATTCATACTTTGATATTCAATAACCCAACATAAGTATGTTAATAAAATTTTCAGCAACATATAACACCTTTAAAACCCTTTTAAACTTACTTTAACATAGTTATAAATATTAAAGTACTCAATTTTCATAAACTATTACATAGTACTACAAATTCCAACCCTTAAAACATTCAAAATCCATACTTTGATGCTTAAAACCCTAACTTAAACACATATATTAAATCTGAAATTTAATTCCTTTACTATACTAATTATATAATCTGAATTTTTTTTGGCTATTCAAAATAGTTATTGATAACCAAAAAAATAGGGTACAACCTAACGATGAATAGAGCAACAGGCTGCTCCTAACCCATCCAACCAAACACACTACTACATTAAAATGAGCCTAGTTCTTTCTTGCTCATTACAGTTACAAGCAACTTTAAAGATAATCTCCTTAGCAAGAGCATGAGGGGCCATCAGAGTGTTCCTAAAACACTTGTTGTTACGCTGAAGCCAAATGGCATGGATACACTCAGTAAACATCATAACATAAATCTTATCTTTACCTTTCTTACTTCTAGCTTTATGCATACTTCTTCTTAGCTCTTCAATTGCATTACTTTGAGGAAGTAAATCTATGTACTGAAGAACAGTTTTCCCCTACGATCATACATCGTAACCACATTCAAAGAATAAATGTTGCACATCTCCTCCTTCACATCACACAACTTTACAAATGAGGCTACAAATACTATTCCACTTATGGACCTTTTCAAATAGTAGCAAGCCTATCTAATAAAGCCATCCAAAGAATAAACTTACTTTTAGGGGAAGCTTTATTATTGCAGACAAGTCTCTTCCAATCCACTCAATCAAAGGAATCTTGCAAGAGCTTATAAGTTTTCTTGATGCTAAACTCATGTTGAGTGCTCACCTTGTCCCAACCACCTATTCTCACCAATAATTCCCTAGACTCAAGGATTTTTCTGAAAAGCCAAGAAGTGATACTGCTAACAGTAACTGTATCAATATTGCCTCTCTTGATATAATAGGCATTCACCCAACGCACCCAGAGTTTATCTTACTTAAAGGAGATGGCCCATAGCTGTTTTAGAATGGCAGCTTTATTCCAAAGCACCATATTAACGACATTTAGCCCCCCTGCATTTTTTGGTTGCTGTATGAAAGACCAAGCCACATGAGCTTTTTTAGACTGCTCGATACCTCCTGTCCACAAAAACTTCCTGCAAATTGTTTCAATAGCTTTAATCAGCTTCTTAGGCAAAGGGAAGATTTGCCCCCAATAATTCTGCATACTTCCTAAAATAGTTTTAACCAGCTGGAGCCTGCCAGCATAAGACAATAAGTAAACCATCCACCCTTGAGCCCTGGCTGTAATCCTATCAATCAGTGGTTTACACTGAGAGAAAGAAAGTTTTTTTGCAGCCAAGGGAACACCAAGGTACTTGAAAGGTAACAAACCTACAGGCATATGAACTCCTGCAGCAAGTTGAGAAGCAACATCCTGACTAACCCCTGAAAAATATATGCAGCTTTTCTCATTACTTGCTTCAAGCCCTGAAGCCCTTGAAAACTTGTGAAAAGCATCCATAATCTTCCCAATTGAACTGTGATCTGCTCTAGCAAACATGAGCAGATCATCAGCAAACATTAGATGAGTCAAGTTAATTCTTTCACATTTGGGATGATAGTTGAAGTCAGGATTTTTACTCATAACACCCAAGCATCTACTTAAGTACTCCATACTTAATGTAAAGAGAAAAGGAGACAAGGGGTCCGCTTGTCTTAAACCCTTCTTAGCAGCAAAAGGGATGGAAGGCACACTATTCAGTAAAATAGAGTAGGACACAGACTTGACACAAGCCATGACCCACTTTTTAAACTTTTCAGGAAATCCCAACTCCTTAAGCATACTCTCCAAGAAAACCTATTCAACTGAGTCATATGCTTTCTTAATATCTACCTTGATTACACACCTAGGAGACATATGACTCCTATTGTACCCTTTTATTAACTCAGTTGCTAAAAGAATATTATCCACTATCTCGCCCGCTCGGGATGAAGCCGGTTGAGAGCAACTCGTAACTTCACGTAATCACTATCTGTAATCTGTGAGTTAATATTTTGAAAATTAACATGTAGACAATAGAACAACAAGCAATAGGACTATAGTCTTTTGCATACAAAGCATTTTCCCTTTTGGGAACCAAAGTAATAGCAGTTCAGTTGACAGGCTTGTGAAAGAAAGCATTATCAAAGAAATCTAAGACAGCATCATAAATATCATGTTTAATGATATGCCAAGCTTTCTTAACGAAAACTGCATTAAAGCCATCCAGACCTGGAGCTTTTGAGTCATCAATAGACTCAGAGCAAGGTCAATATCTGCGGTGGGTCACTGTTGAGTCAACAAACAAAGAAGCTTTATGCTTCAATCTAGGTTCCTCTCTAACAACATTTAAATCAATAGCCTCCGGATTCTCGGAGCTTGAACCCAATAGCTTCCTATAAAAGCATATAACTTCATCTTGGATAGGCTAGCTTTCGATAACAATTCACCTTGAGCATTATGAAGAACTCGCAATTTTATTCTTTGCATTCCTCACCTTCAACTCGTGTAAAAAAGAACTTTGAGTTGGAATCCCCAAAGTAATCCAATTGATCCTTGCTTTACGTTGCAAAACACTCTCATCAATCCTAGACCATTTCCTTAACCGATCTAGAATCAATTTTTCTTCTTCTTTGTACAACAGGATCAAAATCCATCTCAGGAAGAGCTTGCATAGCAGCAAGCTTCTTTCTAAGCTCCTCCACCTTGAAATGAGCCTTAGAAAAGCTTTTGGAATGAAAGCTTTTAATAGCATGCTTTACAGCTCTCAATTTTTTTCCAAACATTCTTCATCTTGTAAGTGCTAGAAGTAGACTGACAAGCTTCCTGCACAACTTCTATAAAGCCATTTTGATCAGCAAGAAAATTCAAGAAATGAAAGGGTCTACCACCCTGAGGTTGAGAATCATCAGTGTCAAACAGAAGAGGGGTGTGATCAGAGATACCAGCAGCAAGATATTTAATCACAACCTCAGAAAATTGGTTGATCCAAGCACAATTGACAATAGCTTTGTCAATTCTGCTGGAAATTCTCTCCAAACCCACTCATTTGTTGTTCCAGGAGTAAAAATGCCCACTTGAAGGAGCTTCCATGAGCTGATTATCAAGAATAAAACTACGGAAATTAGCAGTTTCAGCTTCATTCACATCCACCCCATTTACCCTGTCAACAGCACTAGAAATAGCATTAAAATCACCCATCATAATACAGGGTTGATGAATACCATTTACAAAGCTTGAAATTTCAGTCCAAAGGCTTTTCCTAGTAGCAATAGTATGTAAACCATACACAGCCACCAGATAGAACATAAAAGCCCCAACACCATTCTGCACCTTAGCTATATTCACTTGTTCAGAAACAAACTGAACAACTAATTTAGCTTCTCCAGTAACCCACCCAAGCCAAATTCTCCCTTGTTAGAGTGAGCATAATTACAAACCCAACTCCAACCTTTTCCAAATTTTTTTTGAACTTTTTTGCAGTTATGAACTCTAACCCTTGTTTCAAGAAGAGCACAGATAGTCACTTTATTAGAATGAAGGAAGTGTTTAATTTCCTTCACCTTCAGGGGATCATTCATTCCCCTGACATTCCAGGTAGAAACTATCATTAAGACAGATAGGGGTTAGGTCCCCTAGCACCCCCAGGCAGCCCTAAGCCAAATTGAAGATGAATCCCACTTTGCACCACACTCTTGCCTTTATCTTTGTTCTTCCTAGTAACCATTTTCCACACCCCCTCTTCTGGTTCTTTTTCTTGTGAAGCATTAGGTGTAGAAACAGGAGTAGCAGTAGAATTGACAGCAGCAACAGCAATTTCTTCATTTTCCACCCCCAAATCAATAGTAATAGGAATACTAGTTTCAGCATTATCCTGTATACTATTGCTCACCTGCTTACCATCATCCTGAACTTCTGTACCTTTCTTGACAACCCATTTCTGCACTACCTTAACAGGAGCCTTAGCAGGGACTTTAGCCCCACAATTATGTCCCACCATTTGGCACTTCTTACAAAATGGTAGGAGCCAGTCAAACACCACATTTTGCTTAAACACAACTCCAAAAGGATCCTCAACAGAAATCTCTCTAGGAATATCTTGTGTCACATCAAGTTCAATTAGCAGCCTAGCAAAAGACAATCTCAACCTCTTACTAGTGCAGTCATCATCATACAATGGAACCCTAAGAACACTTCCTATCCTACTTAGAGAGTCTTCTCCCCAACAGTTAAGAGGAAGGTTAGGCAGTTTCACCCATATAGGAATCACTTTAAGTATCTCTTCATGGAAATTAAAAGTAGCACTCCAATGCTTGACAATCATTGGCTTCCCAAAGAACAGGTGAGGTCGAGCATATAAAATGTTATCTATCTCCTCCCTTGATTTTAATCTTATAATGAAAAAACCTTCATCATGTTTGAAAATTGTTGGTTCATCAATTAAACTCCAATTAGCATTAATATACTGAGTAATGGTTGTCAATGTAGGGTTTTGACCAACTACATACACCACCACAGCATTCATTCAACATTCACTCATTTTTTCAACTTCTATCTTATCAAGCTTTGCAACTGGACTGCCATTAACAGTAGAAGGTGCAACAAATTTCAGTCCCATACTTTTTTCGGGGATACGGTTGGATGTTGTAAACCCCTTCCACCTCTATTTTGCAGTTTCTTGATGGTTCAGTTGTTCACCCTCTGAGTTTTCAACTACCTGAACCTCCACTGCTGAAACTTCAGTAGCTGCCACTTCACGCATTATGGTTCCATTAGTGTCACCATCACTCGAAATCAAAGGTTGTATTTTTGGTCCTTGCTCACCATTACTAGGGTCTCCCGGAGTCGACGAGCTACTCACCTACCCGGAAGATTTCTTTTTCCAGCCCATAATCTACGCCGGCGCACGATAGCACTTACCTTATCCTACGCCAGCAGAGGTTTAGGGTTTAGGGTTTTGTTATAGGGAACATTTTCGTATATAATCTGAAATTTATACTTCCTCCGTTCTGTTTTAAATGAAACATTGGGTGAAATGACACTATTCATTGATTAATTTTGACTCCAATTTATCGCCATTATATAAAGAAAAACATAGTCAAGTGGGATCTTGTTAGATTCGTCTCGATGCATACTATCAAATTATAGCTTTTTTATATTTTTTACGTGTGCACAACTAAATATATTAATAATTACAGAAGCGCGTTGGGTTGCGTGAAAAAGCAAACGTTTCATTTAATACAGAACGAAGGAAATATTTAAATAACCAAAGTTGCAAACTTTAATTATTAAAACATCAAAACAATACTTAAAACATAAAACCAATCCTTAAAATAATATAGAGGAGTAAGAAAATAACCAAAGGAGAAAGAGAGAAGGAACACGCGGCAAAGGGGAAAGCGGCGCGGCTGGCGGCGTCACCGGTGGCTGTTGTTGGCAGCCAAGGAGGACCGAAGGAGGAGAAAGGAAGGCCGAGTGAGGGAGAGAAAGAAGAGTGACCCGTGATAGAGAGAAGAGAGGAGAGAAAATTAGGGTGTTTGTAATGTGGCAAAAATTATTAATGATGGGAGTATTTATAGGGGTCCAAAAAGGGAATTGGGCTTTGTGGGTTATTTAAATAAACGGTTTTTTCACCAAATACCCCCGAGTTTTCGAAAAATTCACGTGGTGCCCTCCATGTTTTCAAAATTCATCAGGTACCCCTAAGTTTCATAATAATTCACGTGGTACCCTCAAATACCCTTGATGACTAACGACGTTAACCGCCATTAGTCATTAACCCTAATTTTCTGTTTTAAACCCAAATTAACCTCTAATCCTAACCCTAAATCCTAAACCTAACCCTAAACCCTAAATCTAACCCTAATCACCCTCCCCTCACCCACCCACCCACCACCCCCCCGCACCCCCCTCCACAATCCCCCGCAACCCCCTCCCTCCCCCACCCCGTCGACACCCCACCCCCACCCCCACCTCCACCCCCCGCAACAGCCCCTCTCCCTCGTCGATTTCCCCACCCCCCCATCCCCGTCGATTTGTGCGCCCATTCCCCCACCCCCGTCGCACTACAAAAAAACACAGGATTTTGCTACGGAAAAATCCGTAGCTAAAATTAAAAATTCGTAGCAAAATAACTCCTGCTACGGAAATTGCTACGGAAGTGTTCTGACGCTAAAAGGCTCGTAGCAAACTCAAACTTGATACGGATATAAATTATCTGTAGCAATTATTGCTACCGATACCATCTGTAGCAAAGCCACTCCGTAGCAAATTTTGCTATGGAACTCTAATGATCCGTAGCAAAAATTTTCTAGAGATGTTATTTTGCGGTAGCAACGTTTACTACGGATTTCTTGGTATCCATAGCAAATATTTGCTACAGATGCTATTTTCAGTAGCAACGTTTGCTACGGAATGATTGTGATCCGTCGCAAATATTTGCTACAGATTATGGTTGATCCGTAGCAAAAGTTTGCCACAAATTTTCAAATCCAGAGCAAAAATTTGCTACTGTTTCCAAAATCTATACCCAAAAAACCGTAGCAAACTTTGCACAATATATGTAGAATCTGCTGTATATTATTTATATGCATGATGGTGCATTTCCTTTTCTTGAAACCTGGTATAATAACACAATTGCAAGCCACAACCATATAATACTTATCCAATCAATCAAGAGGACCATCAATGCCTTTGCATGGAACAAAATAGTAGTGCATAATTTCCTAACAAAGAACCAAAATCTGTCACTTACAAAAATCAACTCCAAATATGACATATTTCAACCTATTTCCATCCTTCACAAAAGCCAACCTCCAACCATATGTAGTTTTAAAGATAACCATTCATTTAGCTACAAAAGGTTTACCCAATAATTCCATACAAAAGTAATGTTTAACAACTACAACCATTGGGATCGAAAGAAGGTGGAGGGAATGGTGTACCGGCAGGAGTGCATCCTGTCACTTGTTGACTTAGTATCTGAAATTGTTGTTGAAGTAGCTTCATTTGTTCTACTGTTGAATCAATAAGTTCCTTTTGTTGCTGATTTTCTGAAGTAAGTTGAGCAATACGATTTTCCAGATTAATCACATGTTGTGACGGAGCCTTTTGAGTTATCTTGCTTGTAGCAGGCTTTACAAAGTATGATTCGGCAGCAGAACCAATACCATACATTCTTCCTTTTGAATCAAACCCACCAACAACTTCAAAATACACCTCTTCGTCAGTTTTTGGCTTATCACTTTCCTTGTTCGCAACTTCCTCCCTTTGTAAATTATCCTACAAATGTATTAAGAACCAAATATTGTTTACATCAACATGCAGCTATACTTATCAAAAGGTGTAGAAACAATAGCCAAAGACAATTTGATAAGAAAGTAAGACTTGTGGTACAAGACTTAGAACACCAAATTAACATCCAAATATGCAGTCAAGCCACAATCTAAGGAAATTAAAGAATAAGCACTATAATTATGCTACACAATAGTGCCCATTTACGTGAACCTAACCTATTTACATTATTCTTGTGTCAAATCTTCAATATCTCTATCAATTATGGAGAACTTGATTATAGTTAATGAGCTTCTTATATATCGAAAAGTGAAAATGGAATTAGTGACTTTCATACTTCTCCTTTGACACATTTTCATGTTTTGTAAAGTTGGAAGCTATAGTTCATATTTCCACCTTTTATCAAGCACACATTCCAGGTACTACCTATACTAACTCCATCTAGCCAAAATCCAAAGTATATCAAACTTGCTAGCTACATACCAAACACCAATACATAAACTAGAAAACTTAATAGCTACAAAATCTGTACTTATACAAGTGAACCTTAACAATTTCTGGATCATGATATGGCACATTTTCGCATTTGTGACAAGGACATTTCAATAAACCATCAATTACCACATTATCTTGTCTACAAGCTATGTCCACAAATTCATCAACTTTAGTTGTAAAGTACGAACTAATATGTTTTCCCTCAAGTCTTTGGTACATCCATTCTCGACCTTCTCTCCCCACTGCAAAAATTAATTCTCATTAGATACCCGTAAGTAAGGGAACTAGATCAACCTTGTCTTTAAGATTCACTCATGCAATGAATAAATTTTGTGTATGGACCTTACATTGAGATTCTCACACTTTTAAAAGACTAAGTAAAACCAAATAAAATATTCAGACACTTGTAAAAGATAAATTTAAACTGAATATAACAATCCAACCAATAACGCGTCAACATCAGTCATGACAACAAGACAAATAACCATTGCCTATAACTATAGTTGCAACAATAGCTTATAGCAACTTCAACATCTAAGCTTGGAAGAATAAAAACAGGGAAACTGACATATATACACCAACACATGAAAATGAAATTCATAACATGATCGATCATTATAAAATCTCATATTGCTGACAAATTTAAGAAAACAAATTAAAGAAGAAAAGGACTCTTACTATTGTCTGAATCACCTTCAAAATCACAATTCGTTTTGTGTCTTGCCTTGATCTCTCCTCCCCCCTTCAAAAAATTAAAAACTTCTCTACCTTCGATTCATTCACATTTCAAAAGGTATTGAATATTTAGAGAATCCTTTAATTGACAATAGCAGCAGCAACATATACTCTAACAACTAAACATGATAAAAAAGGCATTATGATAAGCTCTTATTAGAACTAACGAAGATTTATCTTATTATATTGGAAAAATTGATGGGAATAATCCCACCTTTGGGCTGTCTTCTTAAAACAATCACAGCTTTGCACTAACTCAATAAAATCCCACCTTTTGCCTTATCTTCTTAAAGTGGTCCGTTACCTGTTAATGACTTGCAATAGCAGGTAAAAGACCACGTTTTCTATTTTCTGGAAAATGAAGCCCCACCCCTCTCTCCTCATCTCTGAAACTCAGCCCCACCCTCTCTCTCTTCTCATCCCTGAAACTCACTCCACCTTCTGCCATGGCAATCGTAAAAACTGCGAAATCAAACCCAATTCCATGGCTTCCTCTCATTTTCTCTCTCCTACCTCCCTTTTCTTCTCTTTTATCCCTCGCTTTAGAGGGCTTTTTTTCCTTTTCCCCCGTTTTTTTATTTTTCATTCTTCATTTTTTGGCACTTCTTGGATTTCACTCTTGATTTCTCTCTGTTATTTTGGTTCCTCAATTTCTTTGCTCTTTTACAAACCTTAAAATCCGATTTTGGAAGGGCAAAAAATTAGAAAATAAAATATGCATCAAAGAATGAAGCAACAACAACAACAAGCTCAGATCCAATAGTCGATCCTACAACAACAAGCTTCTCTTTATCATCTAGGTGTTTTAGCTGCCCCTCCTCAAGTACTTGATTTTTTGCATAAATATATCTTCAATTTTTAACTTTTTATATGTTTTTTTTTATAATTACAACTTTTAAATTTGATGATTATCGGATAATATGGGTTAAATTTGATAGATTTTTTCAAGTTGAAAAATTGGGCAATGTGACAGGACTAGGAGGTGCTGAAGATGTTGAACAATAAGACATGGGTTGAGCAGGTTGTGAAATGATGAAATCAAGGAATCAACTATAAATATTTCCATATCGAACATGCTACTTTAATCAGGGGTGCCATCAAAAGTCATGCCATAGTTTCCTAACATGTTTGTGGTATCTTCTCCAACCACTGTTATTTGTCCACCAGTCCTTGATAGGTGTTCGGATTTGTAGTACTTACACCCAAAATTGATGATTTTAATTAGGGAAATTGAATGATGGGTAATGTGGTTTTGGCATTATAATGTATTGAATTCAAATACTTGTTTGTTCTTTGTGGATATGTTGAGTAATAAATTTCAATATCTGAATATATAGTGGTGTGTTATAAGGTGTGATTTTGCATTGATGTGGGGGGGTTTAATATCTCTCCTATGCTGCTCGCTGGAGCGTCGGCGATTTGACGATTGTTTGACGGAGGAGAGAATGTTGATATAGATGCCAGAGCAGAAATGATCTCCGTTCCGGCGAGGACGATTGCGTTGACGAGAGTTTTAGTCGATAAACCTCCCACTTATCTCTCTCCTCCATCTCCTACAGTTAAGAAGAAATTAAAAAAAAAAATTAACCGGTTTCCGGCAGGTAACAAGTGAAACAGGACCATTTTAAGAAGATAAGGCAAAAAATGGGATTTTATTGAGTTAGTACAAAGTTGGGACTGTTTTAAGAAGACATTTCAAAGGTGGGATTATTCCCATCAATTTTTCCTATTATATTTGGTATAATAATGAAATTTCAACAAGTAAACATCAATTAAAAAATAGATTCTTGAAGTTTGTAAGCATGGTGTATAAAAGAAGCAAGGTTGAACAGTAGGAATGCACTAATGTCCACTGGAAAAAATAAACAATATTTAGTTTATAATGATTAAAGTAAAAAAGTACTATATGAGACAAAACAAGACTTGATATGATTTAAGTAAACAAGCATTATATGAGACAAAACAAGAATTGTTTATTAATGATTGAAAAGTAAACAAGTACAATATAATTTAGGATTCCCTCACAAGAACATGACACTCACTGAAGTTATAAAAAAAATAGAGCAGTGAAACACAAACATTTTTCTTAATAAAAGTGAGATCCTGCAGCTTTCATGTTTTATCTACAAATTGCAAAGCATTAAGGGTAAATCTTTATTTAATTTAGTTAGAAAAAGGTTTAACTTGGAATTTGCTGATTTTATCTAATGAAGTCACAAATTACAGAAATTAAAGCAACTCCGAAAATTCGTGTATAACAGCAGCAATTTTATCATCAATTTGGTATATAACAGCATAATTACTTGTTGACTCCACAAAAGATGAACTCCGAAAATAAATTAGCATCAATTTCGTAAATAATAGCAGTGACATGGAAGACCAAAAACCTCAACACATCTTGCGAAATTGACAATTAAAATACCACTAAAATCTCTAGTAAAAATGAAATTAAGTCACAAATTATAAAAATTAGAGAGCCGACATACCTTGGTCAATGTGATTCGTTGAAGACGAATCAAACTTGTCTCTTCAAGTTTCCACAATTTGAAACCCAAACTCGAAATTACCCAAATCAATAGCCGCTTTTTCTGAATTTCGCAAGTTAGGGTTAGTTAATTACCTTAGCTTTCTTCCATAACTATGTTTTTGAGGAACTAATGACTGAAATTGTGGTGAGATGAGAGAAGAAGGGGAAAGATGAGACGAGAGAGTGAGAGAAATAAGGGGTGCTTTTTTCTTTTTCTTTGTTTTATGAGAGAAGCAATACTGCTCTTTTTTGTGAAAAAGGTAAGGATTTGCTTAAATTTTGTTTTTAATATTTAACTTTTTAAAAATAAAATAAAATTAGACAATGTTTTTCTAAAGGTTAGAAGTTTTGGATGAGCGGGACTTTTCTGTTATAGACCGCCAAACCAAATGTTGTAAAATGCTCAAAATTTTTGGTTGAATGCCATTTTTAAAATTGCATTAATTTGCAGCAAATTTTGCTACGGATAAAGTATATCGTAGCATAATCTGCTACGGAATAATGTTTCGTAGCAAATTTTGCTACGTTATATAACTCCATAGCAAACTTTGCTACAGAATTTTACTCCGTAGCAAAGTTTGCTACAAAAATAAGACCTGTAGCAAAAATCCGTAGCAAATATAGGGCATTTTTTGTAGTGTCGATTGCGGACCCATCCCCCCACCCCCGTGGATTGCGGAATTCACGAACTGGGCTGACGACGCGAACCGGGTTGCGACTTGGGGGGCGTGAATTCGACGGGGTGGGGGGGTGATTCGACAGGGGGTGGGGGTGGGGGAGGGGTGGGGCCTGCGGTGGGGGAGGGGTGGGGTTGGGTGGGGGGGAGGGCACAGGGGGTGGTGGGAGGGTGGGGGAGGGGTGGTTAGGGTTAGGTTTAGGGTTTAGGGTTTAGGGTTTAGGGTTAGATATAGGGGTTAGGATTAGGGTTGGGATTAGAGGTTAATTTGGGTTTAAAATAGAAAATTAGGGTTAATGACTAACAGCGGTTAACGCCGTTAGTCATTAAGGGAATTTGAGGGTACCACGTGAATTATTATGAAACTTAGGGGTACCCCGTGTAATTTGAAATTTTGGAGGGTACCACGTGAATTTTTTGAAAATTCGGGGGGTACTTGGTGAAAAAACCGTTAAATAAAAGGTGATCATATAAAATTGTAGGTGTTTGGGCTCCTCTACCCAATATTAAAATCTTTGTACTACAACTCAACTAATTACATTATAAAATAATTTTCAAAGTATGATTCACTAAAATATTTGATTATTTAAAAACATTAAATAATCCTTTTGACTTTAAAATAGTCAACACTTTAAGAAAATTATTATTTAAATACTACAATATATATAAATATACCTTAAATATATTTAAAAAATTCATAAAATTATGGGGGATTACAGTCTACCCCTCTTAAAAATAGTTTCGTTCCAAAACTTAACACGAAAACCCTCACAGTTTCAAAATTTTGACTCAAAACGTCCATTTGGAAATACTTGTGTCACAACGTGTGCACACTTTACCAACTTTAAAACCACTTGTGTTACTCATGAACACATTTTTCTATGCGGAGAACCAATTTATTTTGCACTAACATGTGCAAATCGCCAAAATACGCATGAAAATGCATACAAATACCATAAGATAAGGCAACTTGACTCTCTTTGATCTCATTCTACCCCCCTTAAAGAAAACGAGTTACGCCCTCGTAACTCGCCTCAATGAATAATTCAGGATATTTCTTCTTTATTTCCTCTTCGGCTTCCCACGTTACCTCTTCGGACTCATGGTTAGACCAAAGCACTTTCACAATATTCACATCCTTATTGCATGTACTACGCACCTTTCTATCCAAGACTTTCACATGTCTTTCCTCATACGTGAGTGTAGACACATAATCATGTCTCCCCATTTAAGGATCCAATGATGAAACATACCGCGGTATTAGTTGGTGTGACCCAACGGAGGAGCAATCTAAAGAACCAATCTAAAATTGTGTTTTGAAATGATACTTTAAAGCCCAATTAATTGTTCATGATGATTAATTGTATTTTAAGCCCATAAAATGTTTTAAGTCCGTTTAAGAGCCTAATTAAATATTTATTATTTTAATAAATATTTTTTATAAATATTTTTATCTTGATTAATATTTTAAATACAAATTAGATTTTTTATTCCATGAAATTGAATCCCCAGATTTTAGGGATAAAAAAAGTATCTTCGAAAGACGCGTAGAATCAAAAAACGAATATGTTGGAATATGCGTCGGACGCGGCGGTTGCGCTCAGCGCGCCACGTGCGTCCAGCGCATTGGCCAGAACGCGTCAGGTGAGCCAATGAGCACCTGACACGTGGACTTGTGACACACACAGAGTCGTGCGTCTGACGCAAGTCCTGTGTAAGACGCAAACTTTCTTTTCTATCTTTTCAAAAACGTGTTTACACATGTTTAAATCTGATTGGGCTGGCCGCGTCAGGCACACCAATGTGAATTGTTCTAACATTAATCAGATTAATTTGGACAACCTGTTAGGAACCTTGTAATATGATTGCATAATAACATATCACTAAAAAATAGTCTTTTATGTGTTTCCTGAACCAACCTAGACTAAATATTTTTAGGGTGTATAAAAACATTATATGGTTATTCTTGGGCATAAAATTTGTAATAAATCGATATTTAGTAGAGGCCAACTTTGGGTGAATGTGGTTCATTATGACCATATTCGTACCCTCACCCCCGAACTCAATCTTTGGTTCATTTTGACCATCTATGGAGTCTAGATGGGGAAATCTACATTGGATAATTTATCCCTATGGTTTTCCCATATCCAATTAGGTTTATGATTCTTCCTAAAGAGAATTGTTTGCGACTTCTTTCAAAACAATTTTCAATAAAACCTTAACATTGGGGTAGTCAAATATAATGCGCGCTCACACCGTGTAGGCGAAATATAAACACGCCTATAATTTGGCGACTTCACTGGGGAGGATTTTAAAAATATTAAATTTTTTTAAATGAGTGGATGAAACTTGAAAAATACGATTCATTCTCCTTTTATGCCTTTGAATAATATACAATTTTGCATATGCATGGCTATTGTTCAGCCACCATAAGGATAATCTACCTTGCCTTATTAGCACATGTTCTATGTGTGAGGCCACCCCCGAGGGGTTTGCGCTTTGGCCTTCCAAAAAGCTTCCTGAGCGATAGTGTTGGATCTTAGACATAAGCAAACCTACCCAACCATGGCATTGTTCTCTTGTTCCTGACTTGAGAACTGGAGTGCGTCTTACACGTGGCCACCTCTTTAAGCAGGGGTACGAAGCGTGGGATCAATCTCTTAGTCATGGACCCTTTCAGACTGAACCTAAACCTGACCAATAGTTTGAAACATAGAACTGGACTTTAGGTTGGAACTTTTGCATCCATGTTACATGACATTTGCTTGTGATTGCAATTTTTGCCTATTATTATCTTGTCAAATTGTCATTATTATGCTCGTACCAAAAATCGTGTCTAAATACAAACAAAAATTAGTCAATCGGCCTATTTATCGCCTAAATCCCCGAAAAATGTGTCGGGGAGTAGAGCGCCAAGCGCATTAAGTTGCGCCTGGAGCAACACTCCCGCGCCGCACGCAGCAATGCTGCACGGCACGCTGTCTGTGCATCGCACGCTTTTTGTCGATTTAGTCGTCATAATGGTCGATCCTATGTACAGTCCTATGTTTGTCTGTCTGCATTCGCGTAGTACATGGTCTAATCAAAGGTCTCACCTAATTCAAAAATCAGTCTTTTCATGCAAGGTTGAGTCTGTCCTAAAAAAAAGTGCATCTAGAAAAAAAAATTGGTCATGGTAGAGTTAGAATTGTCATGCATGTCTACCTTCTTCCTGCCGTTCGAAAACATTTTAATCTTCCCTATCAATCTTACCTTACCATATTCACCGATTTCAAAAATTACATTTTTCAATATCAATCCTACACCCTCTTCTATTCTACCTTTTTCGAAAACATTTACTAATCATCATCATACCACCTATTCAATAAAAAAAATATTTTTCAAATTAATCCATCATCTTTTCCTAATAAAAGATAAAAACATGAGGTTCCTTTCAAAAACGAATTTCAAAAATTCTAAACCCAGTCCAAGCACCTTTAATCCAATCCAATCAATCAAATTCACTTACATTCATATTAGGCCCACTAGCATTAGAGTCCATCTTAGGCCCATATAAGTCTAGCCCATGTCAAAATCTAGGCCCATTTGCATCTTTATGTGAACCCTAGTCTATGTCAAGCCCAGTCCAAGTCTATTCCAATCCATTTTCAATGTCAAGCCCATGTGCATTTTCAAGTCCAACTTCAAACCAATATAGACTAAGTCCAAAATTAGGTGCATATAAGGCCAACCTCATTTCCTAAGTCAATCCAGTCCAATTCCAAACCCATATATGACGAAGTCCAAACCATTAAGTCTATCGAAGCTAGCATTTCCTTTAAGTCCATAACGGCATCTTGACCTAGCGAAGCTAGTCATCCATGTAAGTCCACAACGGCACCCTTTAAGTCCATAACGGCACCTTGACCTAGCGAAGCTAGTCATCCCTGTAAGTCCATAACGGCACCCTTTAAGTCCATAACGGCACCTTGACCTAGCGAAGCTAGTCATCCCTGTAAGTCCATAACGGCACCCGCTAAGTCCATAACGGTACCTTTACCTAGCGAAGCTAGTCATCCCTGTAAGTCCATAACGACACCCTTTAAGTCCATAACGGCACCTTGACCTAGCGAAGCTAGTCATCCCAGTAAGTCCATAACGGCACCCTCTAAGTCCATAACGGTACCTTGACATAGCGAAGCTAGTCATCCCTGTAAGTCCATAACGGGACCCTTTAAGTCCATAACGGCACCTTGACCTAGCGAAGCTAGTCATCCCTGTAAGTCCATAACGGCACCCTCTAAGTCCATAACGGCACCTTGACCTAGCGAAGCTAGCCATCCCTATAAGTCCATAACGGCACCCCTTAAGTCCATAACGGCACCTTGGCCTAGCCAAGCTAGTCATCCCTAAGACCATAAAGGCACCCTCCGAGTTTAGCGAAGCTACTCCTATCTTACGTATATAGCAGTCCAAATCCTTGAGTCTAGCGAAGCTAGTCTGCCCTAAGTCCATAATGGTCCAAAATTATGAAGTCTGGTGAAGCCAATTCCTTCCTAAGCCTAGCGAAGCTAGCATAGGAAATCCTTCTTAGTCTAGTCCGCTTGCATAGGCTAGTCCAGTCCAATACAGTCCAGTCCACATTTGCATCTGCATATAGTTAGGCTCATGTCGCCATCGTTCCCATTTTCATTTCCATCTCCCCTTTCATTTCTCATCTCTCATCTCCATTTCCATTTCTCCATCCTTCATTTCCATTTCTCACTTCGAAAGCATCATTTCTTAAAATTTACGTGGTCCATTCGATTTTTGTTCAGGACAGGTCGTGAGATTATAACTTGGGAACGCCCGACAGAGAGGATACAAGGTCAACCTACTCCCAGACTCGTCAAACGAGTTCTCACCTTTTCAGACTCGTCTTCTGAAACTTCTAAAACAAGTATGGGGATCATCTCAAATTCCAACCCATAGAGTCTTTCACGAAGCTCTATAAGGTGGGCCTTCTGATCGAAGAAGAGGTATAAGCCAACAAGAACAAGAGTTCCAACAACAGCAACTCTTTCAAGAAGAGTAATAACAACCCTTCTACTTCTAAAAGCAACGACATCAATGCCCTTACTACTGACAAGAGAGGTTATCAAGGACCTCAAAGGACATTCACTCCATTGGGAATGACTCTAGAAGAAGCCTTCATGAGGCTTCATGCAAAAGGAGCACTTCAGCCTATTAGCCCTACTCCGGACCCTGCTCCTGAGAAAAGATCTAGTAAATGGAATCCCAATGCCTATTGCAATTACCATCAGGGAAACGGGATTATGACATCACACTGCTGGACTTTGAAGCATGCTCTATAGGATATGGTTGAAGACGGTAGATTGCCAATTCCGCCTGCAGCAAAAGTCAGCAATAGCGGCAACCCCTTGGGTAGTGCCTAAATAATGCCGGGGCATGGTCATTTTACGCTAATTCAAGGCAATCTCACCCAAAGTGGAGGCTTCCTATGTGTGGTGGTTCCTCCTATTCAAATCAAACTCCCGAAAAGTTGTAATCTGTGGACCTCGTTTACGGACCCCGATTACTTACAAAAAACAGTTTTCAAAAACTATTCTATTCCTTTCTAATCATTCTATCATTCTACACATCTTCTAGCCTTGCAAAATCCTGACCATGCATTGCAGCCTTGCAAAATCCTGACCTTGCATTGCATTACATACATTCTAGTCTTGCATAACCCTGACCTTGCATGACGTGTCTTCCCTTAGCTTTTCATAACCTTAATCCTTGCATAGCGTCTCATGCATCCATAGAGAGTCTAAGTTTGTGTTATCTGCATCACTATGTGCTTTATGTGAGTTGTTTGCACCTATCTGCTAACATCTTCTTCTGCAGGTAATCAGATTGCTTGTAGTTATTATCTTGCATACTAACTTTGTTTTGCAGAGACCGACGTATATAGATCAGTTCTAAACTGCAGAGCGTTTAGAATCATCTCCGTCCCGACATCGTATACTTTGACTATCGGTTTCCTGAACCTCAGTCAAAGTGGGGGCTTCTGTAGACACATAATCGTGTTTCCCCATTTAAGGATCCAATGATGAAACATACCGCGGTATTAGTTGGCGTGACCCAACAGAAGAGAAATCTAAAGAACCAATCTAAAATTGTGTTTTGAAATGATATTCTAAAGCCCAATTAATTGTTCATGATGATTAATTGTATTTTAAGCCCATAAAATATTTTAAGTCCGTTTAAGAGCCCAATTAAATATTTATTATTTTAATAAATATTTTTTATTAATATTTTTATCTTTGATAAATATTTTAAATACAAATCAGATTTTTTATTCCGTGAAATTCAATCCCCGGGTTTTAGGGATAAAAAAAGTATCTTCGAAAGACGCGTAGAATCAAAAAAACGAATATGTTGGAATATGCGTCGGACGCGGCGGTTGCACTCAGCGCGCCACGTGCGTCCAGCGCATTGGCCTGAACGCGTCAGGCGAGCCAATGAGCGCCTAACACGTGGACTTGTGACTCACACAGAGTCCTGCGTCTGACGCAAGTCCTATGTAAGACGCAAACTTTCTTTTCTATCTTTTCAAAAACGCGTTTACACATGTTTATATCTGATTGGGTTGGTCGCGTCAGGCACACCAATGTGAACTGTTCTAACATTAATCAGATTAATTTGGACAACCTGTTAGGAACCTTGTAATATGATTGCATAATAACATATCACTAAAAAATAGTCTTTTATGTGTTTCCTGAACCAACCTAGACTAAATATTTTTAGGGTGTATAAAAACATTATATGGTTATTCTTGGACATAAAATTTGTAATGAATCGATATTTTGTAGAGGCCAACTTTGGGTGAATGTGGTTCATTATGACCATATTCGTACCCTCACCCCCGAACTCAATCTTTGGTTCATTTTGACCATCTATGGAGTCTAGACGGGGAAATCTACATTGGATCGGATAATTTGTCCCTATGGTTTTCCCATATCTAATTAGGTTTATGATTCTTCCTAAAAAGAATTGTTGGCGACTTCTTTCAAAACAATTTTCAATAAAACCTTAACAATGGGGTAGTCAAATATAATGCGCGCTCACACCGTGTAGGCGAAATAAAAACACGCCTACAGTGAGGCTACTATCGATTTGAATTCTTTCGGACTCCAGAACATGATTCTCGTCGGGGATATGTCTCTTAAGTTGAGAAATGTGAAATACGTTATGCATCTTTTCAAACTCCATTGGTAAAGCCAACTTATAGGCAACCTTTCCAACTCTTTGCAAAATCTCATATGGGCCAACATACTTGGCACTTAATTTGCCCTTCTTACCAAATCTCATCACACCTTTTGTCGGTAACACTTTCAAAAACACCTTATCACCAACTGCGAATTCATCTTCTCTTCGCTTCAAATCAGCATAGCTTTTCTGCCTATCTTGAGCAGCTTGAATTCTAGCTTGAATCAACTTCACATTCTTGACGGTCTCCTTAATAAATTCAGTCCCCAACACTACATTTTCACTAAAATCATTCCAAAAAATGGGACTTTTACACTTCCTTCCATACAACGCCTCAAATGGAGCCATCTTGATACTCGCGTGATAACTATTATTATATGAAAACTCGATCAAATCCAAGTGATCTTCCCAACTTCCTTGGAAATCAATCGCGCACGCTCTCAACATATCTTCCATAGTCTGATTGGTCCTTTCAGTCTGACCATCGGTCGCATGATCAAACGCAATACTCATCTTCAACGTTATTCCAAGATTCAACTGGACCTTTTGCCAAAATTTCGAGAGAAACCTCAAATCACGATCTGAAATGATGTCCTTCGGGACTCTATGCAGTCTCACCACATGCTTGATATACGTCTTGGCAAGTTTCTTCTTCTTCCATGTTTCTTTGATCGGCACGAATACAGCAGACTTTGTCAGACGGTCCACGATAACCCAAATAGTATCATTGCCATTTCTCGTCTTTGGCAAAGCAGTCACAAAGTCCATTGATATAGAATCCCACTTCCATCCAGGAACCTCTAAGGATTGAACCTTCCCCATTGGTCTCTTATGGTCGATCTTTACTTTCTGACAGGTCAGACACTTTGACACGAAATCATCGACTTCACGCTTCATATTCGACCACCAATAAATCTCCTTGAGATCCTTATACAACTTATCACCCCCAGGGTGCACAGAATATGGAGTATTGTGCCCCTCTTCCATAAGCTTCCTCTTAAGCTCTTCACACTTTTTGTGGTATACACCACCTTCCTTTGAACCTCAAGCTTCCATCATCATGAATCTTAAAAGTCAACTTCTTTGCCTTGCTTCATCTTCTCCTTAATCTTATACAGGTGCTCGTCTCCAACTTAACTCTCTTTGATCTCATCGAAAATCAACGATCCTAATGACAAAGCACTCAATCTTGCTTCGATCTCCCTAGGATTTAGAATTTCTAGACTAAGCCTTTGCATATCTCGGTATAATTCCTCAGGAACCACCAACACATTCACACTATGACTCGACTTTCTACTCAAAGCATCGGCGACTACATTCGCCTTCCCCTCATGATATTGGATATCTAGGGTGTAGTCCTTAATCAATTCCAACCATGTTCTCTGCCTCAAATTGAGATCCTTTCGGGTGAAAATGTAATTCAGACTCTTATGATCAGTAAAGATCTTGTAAGTCGCTCCATACAGATAATGTCTCCAAATTCTCAAGGCAAACACAATAACAGCTAACTCTAGGTCATGGGTAGGATAATTCCACTCATACGGTTTCAACTGACGTGATGCATACGCGATCACCTTCCCATTTTGCTGCAGAACACACACCAATCCATTCTTCGAAGCATCACTATACACCTCGAATCCTTCATTTCCGTCAGGCAGGGTTAAAACAGGTGCGGAGGTCAGACGCTCCTTCAAAGTCTGAAAAGCTTCCTCGCACTTCTCCCTCCACTCAAACTTTGACTTTTTTTTCATCAGATTGGTCATCGGCCTTGCTATCTTCGAGAAATCTCTCACAATTTTCCTATAATAGCTAGCTAATCCCAGAAAAGTCCTTATATCTGACACATTCTTTGGTGTAGGCCACTCACTAAAGCTTGAATATTCGCAGGATCCACAAAAACTCCTTCTTTCGACACATAATGACCCAAAAATGCTACTTTCTCCAATCGGAACTCACACTTAATGAACTTTGCATACAACTGGTTCTTCCTAAGTGTCTCCAAAACTATCCTCAAATGTTCATCATGCTCTTCTTCACTCTTCGAATAGATCAAAATATCATCAATGAACACTAAAACTCATGGAATATTCTATTCATCAAGTCCATGAATATTGTCGGAGCATTGGTCAATCCAAACGGCATCACAGTAAACTCATAATGACCATAATGCGTCCTAAACGAAGTCTTAGGTATATCCTTATCAGCTACCTTCAATTGGTGATGCCCCGAATGCAAACCAATCTTCGAAAACACACTTGCTCCATTCAACTGATCGAACAGGTCATCTATCCTAGGCAAAGGATACTTATTCTTAATGGTCACATTATTCAACTCCCTATAATCAATGCACAATCTGATACTTCCATCTTTCTTCTTCACAAACAACACAGGAGCTCCCCAAGGTGACGCACTAGGCCTAATATAACCTTTCTCCAACAGTTTTTGCAACTGCGTCTTCAACTCGCTCATCTCAGGAGGTGCCATTCTATACGGTGCCTTAGAAATAGGTGCAATACCAAGAACTAAGTCTATGGTGAACTCAACGGCTCTCTTAGGCGGCATACCAGAAATCTCGCTTGGAAACACGTCCATAAACTCAATCACAATCGGTAGATCCTCAATCTTCAATTCAACCTCTTTGCTCAGATCTCGCACACTACAGAAGAATAACTCGCACCCCTTCTTTACCAACTTCTTCACTTGCATTGCGGAAATTACCCCAAAATTCTTAGTCTTCCCAAATCGTCAGTATGAAGTGAACTTCCCTAAAGGATTTCTCAGCACTACCTTCTGAGCTTCACAATCTATCTTAGCCTTATATGAACTTAACCAATTCATCCCCAGAATAACGTCTAGGTCTCCCAGGTTGAACTATATCAGATTAGAAGGAAAAACACAGTCTCCTATCTTCAGAGGTAAGTCTCTATACACAACTTAGTACACCTTATAACTTCTCTAGTAGGTATACTTATAGGCAAATCAATTGCTTCAAAGTCTACTAACCCCAAACTTTTTACAATGGACGATGAAATAAACGAATAGGTCGCTCCAGAATCAAATAACGCTTTAACTAGAACGGAGTTAATAGAAAAAGTACCAGAAATTATGTCGGCAGACTTTTCAGCTTCATTGCAACTCATCACGAACAGCTTCCTTGGAGCTTTGCTCTGGTTGTTGTTGTTGTTGTTCTAATTAGCAGGCTTAATATAGCTTCCTTGGCCATTCTATGATCCTGTAGGCTTCGGCCCTTGGTTGTTCGCTTGGTTGAACCTAGACCTTCCTTGATTACCATTCCCAGTACTATTCTGCTCTTTCTTCTCCTTGGTGAAGCACTCAAACTCTCTATGCCCCTTTTTCTGGCAGTAGTGACAGATTACTAGCTCACCCTTGCGGTCTCTACCAGGATGGTTTTAATTACATCTCTTGCAGTTGTAACTTCTCTCAGACTGGACTTTACCATTAAAACCTTGGCCATTCCTTCCTTGGAAATTCTCATTCCCATTCCTATTCTTCTTAAAATTCCCCTGATTTCCACCAGAATTGAAATCCTTTCTCTTCTCACCTACCACAGCATTCTTCTTGTCTCGCCTTGATTGAAAACCATAAATATGGGCAGCTCTCCCATAAACAACATCTAGGGACACAAAGGTCTCACCACCTAATCCCAATTGAATTTCCTCAGTCAGCCATTGCTCACACCTCTCAGCTTACCGCTATTCAGTCGCTACAACCTCAGGTGCAAATCTAGACAATGCTATGAACTTGTTATAATACTCGGAAATGGTCATACTCCCTATCATAAGGTTTATGAACTCCTGAGCCTTTTGCTTTCTCATTAATGAGGGTAAAATTTTCCTCTCAAAGCAAAAATAAAGAAATCCCAAATAAACCCTTCCACGGCACTAATCCTATCTCCATTTTCCTTCCACCATAAATCAGTCTCATCCTTCAAATACAACATAGCCTGACCTACTTTCATAGCCTCTAGGACAATTCATAGCCCTAAAAATCTTATCCAATTCCCTAATCCAGCTCTCTAAGAATGTAGGATCAGCCTGCCCCTTAAAGAACGGCGGCTTAATCTTAGCTAATCTCTTAAACATATCCCCCGCAGGGTCGGGACGCTCAGTCCTTTCTTGAGTCAGTTTCTCAGCCAACAGGCGAATAGCAGAGGCTAACGCGGTATCGTTGTTTGCCATTCTACTTCGCGACCTGAAATTTAACGTAAATCTAATTTAGGTTTCGATTCACAACTTACTTGTCATTCTCTTCGAAGGCATCAATCGATTTGACCAAACAAGGTCGCATCAAAATAAAATTCTTATGGAATTACAATAGCACTAAGTTCACACACTATGAACCATAACAATCATATATTCACGCATGAATAATTATTCACATTAGTAATCACATAAGGATCAAATAAAACCAATCGCAATAATTAAATAAAATATTCCCCCTTTTCGTGTACTAAAACAATTCTCACTCAACTCAAATAACTGAATAATACCTTTTATTCCTCAAACGATAATAAGAATATTTTTTTTCCAATCCAAAATAACCAACTTATTCCTCAATAATATAAAGATGCTAAAGAAGGAAATTTAAACCATTGTAGCTTAGCTACTTATTCAACTACTAATCTTAGAACAACAATAAATATTCTATGGAGTTACATTATCATTCCTATCCTTATTTTCTTTATACTTCTCTGGAGTAAACATTTCATCTTCAAAGTCTTTAGAGTCTTCACTATCATAATAATAATAACCTGGATTCCTAGCTCTAGTATATCTTCGAATCCTTTTAAATTGAGGTCCATCCTCTTCCTACTCTGAATCGCTATCACTGCTCAGATAAGATCACCAAGTAGCATTGTAGATGTCCTTTCTGGTTTGCCCTCTAGCACGGTCAAACTCTTGGATTACCTCATCATCACTATCAGGGATGCCTACTTTTAAGACACGATGCAAAACAATATCTAGGCTGGTGTAGCTCTCCATATCAGACTCCATATCATACTCATCATCACTAAGCACAATGGGGTTGGAGTAGCTTCCTACTCGGGCAACTTCACTGTCAGACATGCCTAGTGGTCCGTTAACAGATGAATACCGCATCTATAAATACATAATACCCTCACTTAGCGTGTATTCCCAACAATAAATAATAAGCAACAATCAACGGATAATTTATAGCCAGGAATGACATCATACAATTAAGCAGGCAGAAAAACACTAAACATGCTGAACAAAACATTTAAATGCAGACATATGCCCTTCCTATTCTACCCACCTCTCACAACATAAATAAAGTAACTAAAATAAAACTAAAAGTACCAAAATAAACAACTAAAATTAAATAATAATTTTTGAAAAAAAAATGGAAAAAAAAAATTCGGACTAAAAAAAAATTCGAACTAAAAAAAATTTCGACTATAACAAAATTTTCGAATCCCTTCGAAAACATGTTTCGAATTTATAAAATGATTTAAGCACAACAAATAAGTAGGAACTTGTTTTCTTTGAAAATTCTTTTCAAATAACTAGGCAGCCAAAATAAAAGATTGGCACGAAAGGCCAATAAAAACCTAAGCTCTAAGATACCACTTTGTAACACCCCGATAATTCTCTATTTTCCAAAATACCTTTTTATATAAAGCTTAGATAATTATCAAAGTATTATCGCCTCTGTGATAACGTATCGGCTTATTCAGAATTTTACAGCGGAAATAAATAATAACTTTGAAAATATAAATAACCTAGTCAACCATAAGGTCAACTCCAAACCAAACCAAAAGTCAAACTATTAAAACCATGAGTAAACCATAATTATGAAAGTATTAAAAGAACTAAAACAAGCTCTCCAGACGAAATCCCGAAACCCAATGATGCATCATCTTCAGACCTGAAATGGTCGATGCTTTATTGATCCCGAAAGACTGCTCACCAAATGGGTCATCACAGGATCAATAAGGCACAGCCATGATCAGCATACAGAAAAGCACATAATCAGCAAAGTTGAGTACTACATACTAAATAAAATACAACCTAACATGATACTAATAAACATTAACTCAAAGATAAATAATAACATAAATAAATAACAGATTAACTATACTGAACTAGACGCCACAACCAATAGGTTAATTGATATTAAATTGAATAGGCAATGGAAAGAGTAGTCCAAACCAAAACATGTCTTTAATTTAGAAGACGAAGTAAGGGCGTGACTCCGTACTCCAACGACCAACAATATCGAGGTACTAATTAAATCAAATAGAACACGGTGATCAATCCGGTCCCAAGAAAAGCCATGGGCTACCACCATGTACTCCAACTCATACTAGTCCAACACTTTAGACGTGCACAAGTCTAAAGCTTATTGATATTCACTTTCCACTTTAAGTTATTAATAAATTATTATTTATTGTGACTCACAAAGTAAGACAACCAACATAAATATCATGGATACGCAAAACTTCTATTTTTATCTTAGAATTAAATAGTGTGATCATACAGCGTAACTCAAATAATCCAAGAATAATTCCATTATTTAATTAATAACCAACCAATATTTATTTGTTGACTTACATCAACAATCAACCAACCTTTCCATAGGTGAATAACCAACTTTACTAAACAAGGCCCACGGTCCTTATAATAATAATAATAATAATAATAATAATAATAATAATAATAATAATAATAATAATAATAATAATAATAATAATAATAATAATAATAATAATAATAATAATAATAATAATAATAATAATAATAATAATAATAATAATAATAATAATAATAATAATAATAATAATAATAATAATAATAATAATAATAATAATAATAATAATAATAATAATAATAATAATAATAATAATAATAATAATAATAATAATAATAATAATAATAATAATAATAATAATAATAATAATAATAATAATAATAATAATAATAATAATAATAATAATAATCCAAAGGAACAACATGATACAATTCATGATCCAATAACAATATAATTATTAATCCCTCATGTAAATTAATAAAATAAAAGTTTCCAATCCCACATGCTTGCATCAATCATGCATACCAACATATAATATTCCTCATAGTCACATGCTTCACACAACGGCATAAAACATGCAATTTCACTTGAATATAAGTCATATATGAACTATAAAAGTTCCATATACATGATACTACATCAAATCCTAATCTTAGGACATGATACTAGTCTAATAACACATAGGTATGTACATACCTTGTGTAGACAAAACGAGGGGCCACTTTCACAACCTTAGAAATCACTCAAGGTATAATCTCCGCCTACCAAATACCAAAACATCCAAATATTAATACCCTTATAAATTTACAGCAACTTTAAAATATTTTAAACCCTCTTAAAAAGTGTTTTAAAACCTTCTTAAACATTAAGACTTTAACCTTTAGTACCCCCTAGTATAGTAATACCATACTAGTCATCAAAACCCTTAAAAATCCATACTTTGATATTCAAAAACCCAACATAAGTATGTTAATAAAATTTCCAGCAACATATAACATCTTTAAAACCTTTTTAAACTTACTTTAACATAGTTATAAATATTAAAGTACTCAATTTTCATAAACTATAACATAGTACTACAAATTTCAACCCTTAAAACATTAAAAATCCATACTTTGATGCTTAAAACCCTAACTTAAACATATATATTAAATCTGAAATTTAATTCCTTTACTATACTAATTATATAATCTAAAATTTATATTTAAATAACCAAAGTTGTAAACTTTAATTATTAAAACATCAAAACAATACTTACAACATAAAAGCAATCCTTTAAATAATATAGAGGAGGAATAAAATAACCAAAGGAGAAAGAGAGATGGAACATGCGGCAAAGGGGAGGGGTCGGCGGCGGCGCGGCGCCGGTGGGCTGCTGGCGCGCCCAAGGAGGACCGAAGGAGGAGAGAGGAAGGCCGAGTGAGGAGAGAGAGAAAGAAGAGTGAACTGTGAGAGAGAGAAGAGATGAGAGAAAATTAGGGTGTTTGTAATGTGGAAAAAATTATTAATGATGGGAGGATTTATAGGTTCCCCCATTGGGGGTCCAAAAAGGAAATTGGGCTTTGTGGCTTATTTAAATAAAAGGTGATCATATAAAATTGTAGGTGTTTGGGCTCCACTACCCAATATTAAAATCTTTGTACTACAACTCAACTAATTACATTATAAAATAATTTTTAAAGTGCGATTCACTAAAATATTTGATTATTTAAAAACATTAAATAATCCTTTTGACTTTAAAATAGTCAACACTTTAAGAAATTTATTATTTAAATACTAAAATATATATAAATATACATTAAATATATATATATATAATTCATAAAATTGTGAGGGATTACAGTCTATCCCTCTTAAAAGAAGTTTCGAAAAACCCTCACAGTTTCAAAATTTTGACTTAAAACGTCCATTTGGAAATACTTGTGCCACAACGCATGCACACTTTACCAACTTTAAAAACCACTTGTGTTACTCCTGAACACACTTTTCTATGTGGAGAACCAATTTATTTTACACTAACATGTGCAAATCGCCAAAATAAGCATGAAAATGCATTAAAATACCATAAAATAAGGCAAAAGGCGCAAAATTCTATCGCATTCTACCCCCCTTAAAGAAAACGAGTTACGCCCTCGTAACTCACCTCAATGAATAACTCAGGATATTTCTTCTTCATTTCCTCTTTGGCTTCCCACGTTGCCTCTTCGGACTCATGGTTAGACCAAAGTACTTTCACAATATTCACATCCTTATTGCGTGTACTATGCACCTTTCTATCCAAGACTTTCACAGGTCTTTCCTCATACGTGAGATAGTGGTCAATGATTGGTCAAGGCCACCATGGGGTAGAAGAAAGAAAGGGTAAGTGAAACCTTGGGGGAGGGTGGGCAATGAAAGTAGAGGACTTTGGGGGAAAGGAGAGGCTAAATGGAATGATTGATATGTCTTAACAAACAACAAGTAAGGGAATCAAGCTACTTGATTCTCTTACCCTTTCCTGAAAACCCCAAACCAAATGTCCCCTAATTACTTTTTTTAGGGGAATCAATTAATTTCTTAAAGTGAAAGAGAATGAGCAATAAAACTCTTGATTAATGCACGTCTAGAGTACTAAACACTGGGAGTTGGAGTACATGATGGTAATCCAGAGCTTTTCGGGGACCGCTTGATCTGTGTGTCCATCTCATATTTGAGTTGTCGATATCGATTGGGCTTGGGGGCATAGAGACGCATATGTTGCCTTGTCTTCTCATTGAAGATTGATTTTGGTTTGGACAACTCGTTCATTGCTTATTCAAACTAAATTAATTAATCAAATTAATAGTGGAGTCATGTTTTGTTGAAATATTATTTATTTGCCTGGGTTGTATGATTTTTATTTGATTTTTAGTATTATGATAGGTTGTTTACTTTTATCATTCTTGGACTATATGTACTCAGCTTTGCTAATTGCATGCTTTGTATGTTGATCATGACTTATGCCTTATTGATCTTGTGACGACCCATCTTTACTACTGTATTGTTTGGTGAGTAGTCACGTGCATCACTAAGTCATAAATGTATTTCAGGTGGGAGATCATAATGCATGGGGATTGCGAGTGATAAGCTATATTTATTATTATTGATTTTAAATTTTGGGATATTATTAAATTTCTTACCTATTGTTTTCAATTTGTTTTAACTCCAGAGTTGATCTTTGTTGTTTGAATTTTAAATATTGACTTAGTTTACTTTGGTGGGCCATGATTGGTTCCAATATGTAAGACCTTTAGTTTGACTTTTACTATTTGGATTGAAATCTATACTAATATATACTAAAAGGCGTTCCTAAATAAGGAATGGTGCCAAGTGGCGCTCTTCCTAAGGGCATTTTACTCCATGTAATCCACATACAATAAAAAAAATAGAAATTTGTTGCATAGTGTAGAGTTTGATCCCATGACTTCAAGTTTATATACTAAATTTTTAACCATTAGACCAAGTGATGTTTAGTGTTATCATTGTAAAGTATGATATTAATAAATGCAAATTTTCCTTACCCGGTGCATAGTCCGGGCCTAATAACTAGTGTTTTATTTATTTTGCGCTGCAAAATTCTGAATAAGTCGAAACATTTTCACACGTGGCGGTAACACTTTAATGATTTTTCATTATTTATTCGAAAAGGTACTTTTAAAAGGATAGAGTTATTGGGGTGTGTTACGGTACCAATACTATAGTGAAAAAAAATTCAAATTTTGTTTGTTAAGTAATATTATTTTATAAAAGAACGTGCAATGCATGTGCCAAATTTTCTAGTAAATTAAAAAAAATGTTTTCACTACTCATAGAAGATTTATTACCAATCTTGATAAAAACAAATTATATACCTTAAATTATATGATTTCTTACCAAATTAGTAATTGCTAGTACACTATACATTCACATGTCCTTGGGGTCGGGGACACCAAAAAAGTAATTAAAAAAAGTAGAGAATGACTTAAAATTACAAGATAATATGGTGGTCATTTAGTTGAATGCGCTAAGCATATATTCTTAGAAAAATCTAGTGTCAAGGAATTTTATTTCACGGGAAATGCTAAACTTGTTTGGTTGGTATAGGAAGTGAACATTCACATGGGAAATACTTACCTCGGAAGGAGACTGATGAGCAAATTAATTCCTGCACTTTTGAGAAGTAGAATTTCCTAGGAATCCACTTCCTAAACTTCCTATATTTTTGTCAAACAAACATCTCTAAAGTTTTTTTATTTTCACTTTTAGTAATTTTCTAATTCCCAAGATTTTTTATATCAACCAAACAAGCCCTTCATTACACCAAAGTCCTTACACAATTGACACTGAAAAAAACTTCTAAGTTTTAATACATTCGGATAAGTTCATAAAAGTTCCAATAAGTTTTGATAAATTACATTAACTTTTGATAAATTCAGCTGAGTTTAGTTCAAATTAGTTAAGGTAAAAATATAATTTGAAGAGAATGCACCTATAAACAATCCGAATACATTCAAATTATAAATACTCACGTTTAGATTGCTTAAATAGAATATGTCCTCTTTTATTTAGCGATGAACACGACGCCCATCTAGCCAAACTTCAACCATATCTGTCATATGATATAAAATCCGAGGAAACAAATTTAACAATTGTTGTAATACGGAAAATTCACTGAAGGTTTTTTTAAACAATATCCAATAAAAGAATGTCAAGCACACAAACAATTTGAAATATCGCCGGAACCAATAAGACGTTGTTCAATTCACAATAATTTCATGGAGCTAAATTATTTCAGCTAATAATATGGATTGTTACTAATAATAACTATACTTCCTCTAAATCTGAATAGATGCATCAAGTTGACTAGGCACACAAGTTGTCAATGCAAAACTCTGACTCTAATTATCTTTAAATATATATTATTAAAATTTATAAAAAATAAAATTTTGAAAATATACATTAATTAAGATTATACAGATAGTAATTAAACTAATGTCATTTATCTTTATATATTAGTAATAAAATATGATCAAAGTTAATATTTAAATAGTGTAAAAAAGTCAATACAATACATTATACAAGTAGTAATTAAACTAATGTCATTTATTTTTATAGATTAGTAATAAAATATGGTCAAAATTAATATGTAAATAGTGTAAAAAGTCAGTACAATACATCCATTAATAAACGGAAGAAATATTTATACTTCCTCCGTTTCGTTTTAAATGCAACAAAGGGGTATCTTTTGTGAGATATAAAATATTCATTTGTTGCATTTAAAATGAAATGGAGAAAGTAATTAAAACTAACTTTTCATCTATTGAACCAATCTTTCATAATTTAAAATCTAATCTTTCATAATTTAAAATCTAATCTTTCATTGACTCTCTATTGTATTTTCTTCTATAGTTTATTCATTCTAATTGATTAAAAATGTAAGTTAACGTGAACAAAGTTAGTTGATTCATTATCCCTCTACATTTAAAAAATAATTTTCACTAGTCATAGAAGATATATTACCAAATCTTGAAAAAACAGATTACATACCTAAAAAAATCGATTTCTTACCAAATAAGCAGTTACACATTGACTTTTATGTCCTTGGAAAAACCAAAAAAAGTAATAAAAAAACAAAATACTAGAATGAGTAAAAAATTAGAAGAAAATATGATTACACCACCAAAGTCCTTACACATTTGACACTATTCACTTAGCAGTTCGTTTGGCCAAATCTCATGGTTTGAAGGATGTACTTATTGAGTCTGACTCACAGGTTGTCACCTCTAGATTGACAAAAGCAGTGCTCTATTTCTCGGATCTTGATCACATTTTAGGAGATGTTCTTGCTTTGAGTAATGATTTTATTTCTATTAGGTTTATTCATGTTAAAAGGGATGGGAATGCTTACTCGCCTCATAACCTTCTTGCAGAGTAAATGTTGGGAGAATCCGTATGTATTACTGGACACTTTGTCCCTGAATTAATGCAATTCTTTTTTCCCCTCAAAAAAAAAAATAACACTAGTTAAATCCATAATTACACCCATTTCCCTCCACACTTGTACAACACACATTCGCTGTAATAACAAATAAGAGCTACAACTACAACTACAACTACAAAGTACTTAACTCTCTTACTTTCTCTCTCCTCCAACCAAACAACCTCTTATTTCTCTCTCCTAAATTCTCTGTAAACGGCGGCGTCGCCATGAATAACCCGGCAAACTACTCTAAGCTGAGTCATCATCAAGTGGACCCCACTCCACAAAGGAGTGGACCCCACCACCGTAGGGCCCTCTCAGACACAACTTTCCGATTCTCCGGCGACGAAGACGATGATTTCTTATTCGACATCGACAACTTCAACCTCTCTTCTCTAGACCTAATTTCACCTTCTCCTCCTCAATCTGCTCATCTAGCTACTATGGCCGTTGATTCTTCCAGGTCGGATGAATCTAGCGGTGATAATCGCTCTTCTTCCACCTCTTCTAGGTTGCCTCAACCTCAGCCTCAGCCTCATCACAACAATAATGGTGGTAGTAATAATAATAATAACATTCCTGTAGCTGCTCACCTTCGGAGTTTGTCGGTTGACGCTGATTTCTTCGATGGATTGTCATTTGGTGGTGGTGGTGGAGATGGTAAAATTGGTGGTGGAATTGGAATTGAAGGTGGAGAGAGAAAAGTAGGGATGCATCGGAGAACGAGCTCCATGGACGGAGGGAGCTCGTCGAGTTCGATGATGTTTGAAGGAGAGTCTATGTTGGTTGATGGTGTTAAGAAAGCTATGCCTCCTGAGAGACTTGCTGAACTTGCTCTCATTGATCCTAAGCGCGCTAAAAGGTTTTCTCTCTCCTCCATTTTGAAAATGTTGTATCTTTTTGGTATTACTATCAATTCATTTTGTTTTGTTTTTGGTTGCATTTTGATTATTGGTTAAATTCTGATTTTCTGTGGTTTAAACCCTAGGGAAAAATGGTTAATTTTGTATGAATCTATTATGCTTTTCTATTGACTGTAGAATTAGAAACCATGGCCGTTGTCGACATACTGTTTTTCATTGTAGCAGGAGAAGAAAGGAGAGAATAGAGTTTGTATGAGAGTTATTGGTGAAACAGTGATGCATTTTCGGGAGAGGATCAAATGATTCAGTAGTTACTAGACAAAGTTTGGGAACAAATGTTGAAAGTTTAGTGTTTTGGAGGTTCTTAGGTTTAGTTTGCCAATGGAGAAGACGATGTACGCTAAAAGGTCTAAAATGCTTAAGCAGCCAAACTTTTAGCAAAGACTATACAGTCCATCGCGGAATGAAGGTTGAAGAGTGAAATGGATATTCTCCACAACTATGAAGGATGAACAATGGGTTGTTAAAAAGGATTTCGCTTGCTGACTAGAGTGTTACACCATAAAGGAACAAATCTTGAACGAAACTCTCAAGAAAGTGTCAAAGATGCTTACTAATTAACCAATATTTGGAAGGTTGTACTGCATGTACATGTGATACTTGTAGTCTCGTATATATAACCTAGGTCTAGAAAAAGACCTACTTGAACGGAGAGCTAAAGATGATGTCTGGTTTCTCCAAGTAATATCTTTAAAGTATTTTTATTCTAAATCAAGACAAATTCCTTAATAGTACATGAAGTGTTCGGCCCTGAGATCTCTAGTTCTGGAATTTATGTAAGAATCTTAATATATTCTCGATGTTTTCTTCCGACTTAAGTTTTCCTCATTAAGCTTTAACTCTTTCACGGAGTCCAAAGTAGCAAAAGAAGCCTTCAACTACATATTCACCGGATTCCAAATTTGAGAGCTTCAAAATTAGACTTTGACTATTACGTGGACCTCAGGTAGTTTGTGTTGAACTGTTATAGTGATGAACCAGGTTCCTGAGGTAGTTCCTCGTTCTGGAGAAAGACAAAGAAACAAACAACTTACTAATTGACATAGACATAGAAACATACAACTTGCTCATGCACAAAAACATAGAGACAAACCACTTGCTCATGGACAGAAACAAAGAAGCAAACAACTTACAAAAAAGTAATTTATTTTTATCAGGGTTATCTCCTATGCGCTGTCATATGCTGTTTGAAGGCTACTTTCTTTCAATACCCTCATTGTGTCAGTGTGCCCCTTGAGGTTGTGTCTCTAGAAGTACTCTAATTGTTGTGGATCTATTTCGTCCTGTTTGTTTCATATTGAGGATTTTCCTGCTTTGCTTCTTGTGTATTGCTTTGTTGTATATTCTTTTGTTATTTTTGTGCTGATGCTGACACTTTTGATAGCCATACCAGCTATGCAAAGATCCTCTGACAAAACTTGAAATGTCCACTTAGGTGAACTCTGTGTTTGTGCTACATATATTACACTGAGAAATTACGAAACACATCAAACACAAACATTTTGTGTCATTCTAAACAATTTTTTTTAACTACTCTTCAACTTTACATTTAATGATGAAACTATTACATTTATGTCTCACGCGCTGTAAATCTTCTTGCCTTAGAGGTAATGCTGAAATGCTTGTTGCACAGAGAAAAGTGCTTAATTTTGTATGAATCTAACGTTTCTTTTGGCTGCAAATTTGTGATGTAAAATCAGTTCTTACCTCTATAATTAACCAATATTTCAAAGTTTTTATTACATGTAGTCACGTACAGATGATACTCACTTATGTAGCCTAGGTCCTGCAAAAGACCTACTTGAACGTACAGTGAAAAAATGATGTCTGGTCTCCCTAAACAATATCTTCAAAGTACTTTTATTCTAAATTGAGACAAATTCCTTAATAGTACATGAGGTATTTGGTCAAGAGATTCTCTGTATTTACGTAAGAATCTAGATGTGTTCTACAAGCTTTCTGTTGAATAAAGTCTCCCAGTGAAAATTCTAATTATTAGATATTGTATCTATATAAAGTGAGATTCAAATATCTAAATCTTTTTAACATTAAGCTTTAAGTCTTTCAAGAGCTCCAGGTTTAGACTTTGAGTGTTGCTAGGACTTCAGGTAGTTTGTGTGAAACTGCTGTAGTGATGAATCAATGTTTTTGAGGTAGTTTCTAGTTCTGGAGAGACACAAAGAAACAACTTACTAATTTTCATAGACATAGAAACAAACAGCTTAATCATGGCGTAAGACATATGAATAAACAACTTTCTGATGGACAGAGACAAAGAAAACAAACAACTTTCAAACAAAATATTTTTTCCGATCAGGGTTACCTCCTGTAGCTGTAATATGCTCATTGACAATTACTTTCTTTAAATTCCCTCTTTGAGTCAATATGCCCGTTGAGGTTGTGTCTCTTACTCTCTTATAATGCTCTCATTGTAGTGGATTTATTTTGTGGATTTTCTCTCATATTGAGGATTTACCCACTTTACGTCTTGTGTATTGCTTAATTGCATCATCTTTTGTTATTTTCATGCATATGATCTTGGTGACCATACTTGCTACGCAAAAATCTGCTGATTTTTTTTCCCAGTGTCCACTTCGGTGAACTTTGTGTTTCTGCTACATATATTAGTATTACCCTAACAGATCGCAAACACAGCAATCACAAACAGTTCTGTCAGTCCAAACAAATTACTATTAGTCACTCTTCAACTTTTGTATTCTGGCAAAAAAAATTCCATGATGAAGCTATCACCTTTATGTCTCACACATTGTGAAATTTCTTCCCTTGAGGTAATGCAGAAATGCTTGTTTCACATAACTGGATCTTATATCTGATTTTTAAATCCATTTATCACTGCTCCATGTTGACTTATTGGATCTGCCGATCCCTTATTGTGAGAGTTGTACTTTGACACTAGAAAGATCACCAATTTCCAACCCTTCTCTCTCCTTCTTTCCCTTCTTTGCTACTTGTTCAAGATTAAATTATCCTTAGGAATATTCATCTGATTCCGGTTTCCCAAAACACCAGTCTCTTAACCTGTTCAAAAACTATTTCCGTAATTCCTTTTTGTTCTATTTACTTAATGTGATACATAAAAGTCCGTAGTTTTCACAACACAGGGTCTTTCAAACTTCTTTAACCCCTTTAAAGTAGACGTAACTGTTCCTTTGTTATCTCAAAACTGAAATCTAACTTTGGAAATACTACTCTTCAATTAATGTCATGTTGGAACTGGTCAGTTTTCTTTAGAGCAGACAAATTATTAATTCATGCAGTATCCTACTTCCTGGATAAGATTTTATTTTATGAGTAATAAATATTTGGAGGGGGGAGGGAATAGTCGCTGGATGTACAAGCTTTACTTGAAGAATAGATATTTCGAGGTTTTCTTGCTTATATTGCAAAGTGAAGTAAGGCTTAAGAGATATATCGATATAGATTTATGTCAAGGTCTTTAAACCCTAGGCTACCGGACCTTCACCAAAGGATCTAGGTACCCGTTTTTATAGCCTAAAAGCTAGAAGCTGCCTCCTCAAACTATTAGAGTAAAAATATAGGAATGATATTGATATATGATTTCCCTAAACAATGTTTCTTAACAATTATTTTCGTAATTGAAGGCAAATTTTAGAGAAAGACCATGAAGAATTTGGCCACGAGATTTTTGAAGTGAAATTTAATGAAAATTCTGAACCAAATATCCTAATTCAGTTTTTCTAGTGAAGGGCTGATTACTTCGCACTTACCAAAAGTAACTACAAGATAGAGTAAAATATTAACTCCTTCCAGATTAAGAATTCTTCTCTTTCAAGGAGTCAAAACTCAGAAAGTAGTAAGAAGAACTGAAGAAGTCTTTAAAACTCCAACTCTTCAAAAGAATATTGTATTTTAAAGCTCCATATAAAGAAGATTTGATTGTGAAGGTTACTCAGATGCCATGTAAACCAGTTGCCTCTAGTTCGTTGGTGGATAGAAGCAAAGAAACAGTAGCTTAGTCATGGAGCAGTTTTTTCAACCTGTTTACAAATTAATTACTTATGGCTCCATAGACCAGGAGAATTTGTTTCTCCAGCTGGTTCATCTCTTGCTCCTGCATCGAAGTACTGGCATCAATCATCATTCATCCATCTTTTATGAAGAGATTCACTTAGAATTCTGTTTGGCGGCATTGTTAAATTTTTAAATTTTGCTGAATTTTAATAAAACCTGGAGAAAAGTTTGTGGAGCTTCATGATGCTTCATGCTGTTCATGGATATCAGAAATTCATTGATTGAAAGACTCGAGGGTATTGATTTCATTCCAAGTAGAGAAGAATCTTGTTATTTTTTTTTGGTCATGAGTAATGCTGTTAAAGAGTAAAATAATATAATGGTTTTATCCTGTATGCTAAAAAAATATTATTTTACAAGGGTGTCAATATTTAATTTTTACTTTGATTTTAGAATATATGCTTTCTAAACCTCTAATTGGAGGTATTTAGATTGCATTACCTGGGTTCTAGAACACTTTACTGCCAGCTGCATATCTAAGATATAACTAGTGCATTGCAAACAACGGTAGGTCTTCAAAGTTCAAACATTGTTCTGTGTATTAAGTGGAATGCTGGACATACTGCTGAAAAAGTTGAAGATGTGCCCATTTCTATCATTAGGAAGGATTCAGTTATATTTGTGGAGATATGATAGTAGATTGTCTATTGCAAATTGGGTGAATCTGATGATCGCACTGCCATCATGTTAGCCTTGAATTGAGCTGGAAGGATTTGCTTGTTCAAGGATATATGATAGTAGATAGTCTTTTCAATTGGGGTGTTACTTGTAATGGCACCACCATCATGGTTGCCTTGAAATCTTGAATTGAGCTCCTGTAGTATATGTTGGTGGGATATCTTTGTGGTTAATGAAAATCTATAGTACTGAATCTAATGTGCTGATGAGAAAGAGGTGTTGGTATGGAAAAGGGGATTTTTTTCATTCATAAGTTAGATGAGTGCGTATTTTACTTGTTGGTACCTTGTACCTTGACTAGGAAGAAATGACCATAACTTGCACTACAAAAATTATATTACCTTTTCAGCTTGGATACAGAGCTTCTGTTTGTGCTTATTAATTTCCTTACGCTTTGCCATCAAGTACTTTCTTTTTGAACCTTTTTCCTAACTTATTTTCTTGTTATAAAATGATTTAAAATGCTTTCAACATTCTTCCTCGTGCTTGTGTATAAGATCTTTCTGATCAACTACAGCATTGCCTGCTTTCTCTTATCTTTTTCTATATAGGATTCTTGCGAACAGACAATCTGCAGCCCGATCAAAGGAAAGGAAAATCAGATACACTGGGGAGTTAGAGAGAAGGGTACAGACACTGCAGACTGAAGCAACTACTCTTTCTGCACAAGTCACATTGCTGCAGGTAAGTAAAACAATTTACGTTGGACCTCTGTGAAGTTCATCATGTACTGAACCCTCTTGACAGGTGCTTTATATATATATTTTTATCTTAGTTGCTCTTTTCATGACTCAGTGTTATGTATTCATGTGTTGATTTTCCATATAAGTCTGAGTCCACAGTGTTTGATATGATATCCTTCCTGTGCTTGACACTGAAGCCATTTTAATGGTGTAAAGTTGCTTCAAACCAGGTTAATCCTAAGTTATAGGTTTTAGAAAGTTTCACAAATAATTGATTTTGGATCCATATCATCATGGGGGTATGACGAAAGCAGTAAGATCTTATATCTGCTGCTAAATGTCTTCCTTAGTATGTCAAAATATCAGTAAAGGAAATATGGGCAGCTATAACTGACCTTAATTTTACAAACTATAAT
>CANSZD010000108.1:1950000-2119747 GCA_947648045.1 Beta corolliflora | reverse complement strand
TTTTTTTATTATTCTTTTTTGTGCCCTAAATTTTGCCTAGGCCGCCCTTTTGGGTTTTCAACCTAGCGGGCTTGGACATACCTTGGAGAAGGAGTTAGGATTTGATGAAAGGATTATGAATTTGGATTATATGGATTAAAGGTTTGATGAATCGAAGGGATTTGAATGAGGGGTATAACTTGTGTGCAAGCCCAATAACTTGACTTTTATTTGCCTTTGGCTCTTTCTTTTTGAATCTTTTCTTTTTGTCTTGTGCATTTTTGCTTTTTTTCATTTTTTTGCACTTTGAATTTTTTCACTATTTTATTTTGCCTGGCATTGATTTTTTTTTTGTAGTGAGGCTTGCACACAAGTTTGGTTTAGGGTACTAGAAGGCTTGAAGGATGTTTGTGGAGCTTTGATGTTGAAGGGATTGTTTGCTTTATGATGGTGATGGTTTAAGGATGATGGCTTATAGAAGGTGATGGAGGAAGAGGGAATAACTCCTGATCCAAAGTATGTCCATTTTTTTCATTTCTCTTTTTTTTTTTTTATTTCAGATCTTTTTTATTATTATAGTCAAGTTCATTAGGTGATTTAAGTTTCATCATTGAGTTAGAAGCATAAATAAAATGATGGAAGGCCAATGAAAATGAAAATGAAAATCCAATTATTTTATTGATTGAAAATAAATGAAACAAGGCTTATTAGAAGTAAAAACCTAAATGACATAAACTCGACAGAAAAGGAAATAAAGGAGATAGGGGAGGGACTCTCCGACTCAACTTAGAAAACCAACGCTAAATGACTAAGCCCCTGCATTACTTAGGCACTTCCCAAGGGGTTGCCACTATTGCTGACTTTTGCAGCAGGCGGAATTAGTAATCTACCGTCTTCAACCATATCCTGCAGATGATGCTTCAAAGTCCAGCATTGCGATGTCAGATGCCCATTTCCTTGATGGTACTTGCAGTAGGAATTAGGATTCCATCTACCGGATCTCTTCTCCAGAGGAGGGTCCGGAGTAGGGCCAAGAGCCTGAAGTGCTCCCTTTGCATGAAACCTAGTGAAGGCTTCTTCTAAGGACATGCCTAAAGGAGTGAATGTCCTTTGAGGACCTTGATAACCTTTCTTGTCAGTAGTTAGGGCGTTTATGTCGCTGCTTTTAGAGGTAGAAGGGTTATTATTACTCTTTTTGAAAGAGTTGTTGTTGTTAGAACCCTTGTTCTTGTTTGCCTGTACCTCTTCTTCAATCAGCAGGCCTACCTTATAGAGCTTCGTAAAAGACTCTATGGGTTGGAACTTAATATGGTCCCCATACTTGGGCTGCAGGTTACGGATCACCAATCAGACTTGATCCTCTTGGGATGGCCTGTTAGTCATTTGCGCAGCCTTTTCCCTCCATCTGTTAAGGAAGGTGACAAAGTCTTCGTTGGAATTCTGCTTAGTCAATTCCAACTCACGAAGGCCAATGAGAAGCTGAGTATTGTAGATGTATTGCTTGTGGAACTCTTCTCTGATGTATTCCCAGTCATTCAACTTGGCTTTATTTAGTGATCTGAACCACTTGGATGGATGTGCATCCAAGGTTAAAGGAAAGACATAAGCAAACAGGTCCTTGCTCATGCCCTTAAGAGCCATAGAGATGGAGAAAGCTCACAAGTGGTCATCTGGGTCTTCGACCCCCTTGAATTTTAGGAGGTCACCCAATGTTACCTTTTTAGGGAGTTTTTCCCTCAATTCAGGATCAATAATGTCATGGCCATGAGCCTGACCCTCGAGCGCAGGAATTGACTGGATCAATTGCTCGAGTTTTTCAAACCTCAAATTTGTGTTGGTCTTGATTTGTGATGGAGTGTCGCCTTGCTCGTCCTCTTCAGTTAGCTTCTCCCTCAGTGCCTTAATCTCTTTATCTTGTTCCTCAAGACGTGAGTTCATCAGTTGAAGTTGGGCCATAATGGCACTGAGCTGTTCATTAGTGTCTCCCATTTTAGATGATGATTCAGAATAGTCGGAGGATTCGTCTGAAATTGTAAGGATGCGTTTAACGAGTCTAGGAGTAGGTTGACCTTGTATCCTCTCCGTCGGGCGTTCCCAAGTCATAATCTCATGATCCGTCCTGAACAGAAATCGTATGGACCTCGTAAATTTTTAGAAATGATGCTTTCGAAATGAGAAATGGAAATGAGGTATGGAGATATAGAGATGAGAAATGAAGATGAAAGTGGAAATGGGGACGAGAAATGGAAGGTGAAATGGAAACGGGAAATGATTAGAAATGGGTATGATTATGGTCATGATGGTGACATGGACCTAACTATATGCAGATGCAAATGACTTGGGCCGGACTGCTTCGACCTGGACTTGGACTATGCAAGTGCATCGACTAGACTTGGCAAATAGACTGGGCTCAAAAGGATTGTTTACGCTAGCTTCGCTAGGCTTAGGAAGGAATTGGCTTCGCCAGACTTGATGATTTGATATTGCTATAGATGTAAGATAGGAGTAGCTTCGCTAAACTCGAAGGGTGCCTTTAAGGTCTTAGGGGTGACTAGCTTTACTAAATCAATGGGTGCCGTTATGGTCTTACGGGTGACTAGCTTAGCTAAGTCAAAGAGATGCCTTTATGGTCTTATAGGGATGACTAGCTTGGCTAGGTCAGAGGGGTGCCTTTATGGTCTTACAGGGATGACTAGCTTAGCTAAGTCAAAGGGGTGCCTTTATGGTCTTACAAGGATGACTAGCTTAGCTAGGTCAAAGGGGTGCCTTTATGGTCTTACAGGGATGACTAGCTTAGCTAGGTAAAAGGGGGTGCCTTTATGGTCTTACAGGGATGCTAGCTTCGCTAGACTTAATGGTTGGGACTTTGTCCCACATGGGTTTGGAATTGGACTGGATTGACTTTGGAAATGAGTTGGGCCTTATGCGGACCTAATTCTGGACTTAGTCCTATATTGTTTGACGTTAGACTTGAAAATGCACATGGGCTTGACATTGGATTGGAATAAAGTTTGATTAGACTTGGACTGGGATTGACATAGACTAGGGTTCACATAAAGATGAAAAATGGGCCTAGATGTTGGCAGGAGCTAGACTTATATGGGCCTAAGATGGACTCTAATGCTAGCGGGCCTAATATGAATGCACTAGTGGAAAAAACCTTATCTGTCACTTAGTAACAGATTCGGTTTTTAAAAAACCGCATCCGAAAATCATTAAAAAAATGGAAGGGAAAAATAGAAGGAAAATTTGATCAGGTCCTTTAGTGAACCGGATCAGATTTTAAAAACCGCTCCGGTTTTCAAAAACCTGATCCGGTTCCCAAAACCGGATCAGATTTTTCCTTATTTTGTCTAAAGGAAAAACCCGCGTTTTCCCTCCTTCACCCAATTTCATTTCTCGCTCCTCCTTGCTCCCTTAGCTTACTCCCACGCCTCTCTCACTCATCCTCCAACGTAAACCGGCGAGATTTCCTCCTTGCTCTCTCTCACTCATCTGCTTCCCTCCCCTGTCTCTCTCTCACTCTTTTCTCTCCACACACGAATGAAGCAACCTCCTCTCTTGCACTGTTGTTCGTTCGTCGTTCATCAGCGAAGACAAACAAAGCCAGATCTTCACCCCGTCGGTCATCACCTCCTAGATCTCTCTTAGCCCCTCGGCGTTCATCTCGCCAGCAGTTCTCCTCTCCTCCCTCGTCGTTCATCTTCATCACTGCAGACTAGGTTTTTCGTTTTTAGTTACTGATTTTTGTTTCGTATTTTAATCTCGTTTTAATTCCAGATTTAAGTTAATATTTTTCGTTATTTTATTTTTGTGTGTAATTCGCAGATCTACTCTCATAGCAAAAATTTCATGAAGCCCTAACCCTAATTTCAATCGAAATTTCTCTGATAAACGCCCCTTCTTGTTTCAAATTCTTGTAGCTTCGCAATTTCTGCTGTCGATTTCAGGTATGCGTTATTTCTGTTCAGAATAATTTAGGGTTTCACTCTACTTTATCATGATGTAGTTACTTTTTTGTAGGATTATCATCGTTTAATGGTGTTATAATTCCTTTGCAATTTCTGCTGTCGATTTCAGGTATGCGTTATTTCTGTTCAGAATAATTTAGGGTTTCACTCTACTTTATCATGATGTAGTTACTTTTTTGTAGGATTATCATCGTTTAATGGTGTTATAATTCCTTTGATTATGAACTGTTAATTGCGAATTTTTGATTGTGATGATAGATTTGGGATTGTAAACATTAATAGAGTTGAGAGGCCTTTTCTTGAAATTAAATTTTGGTTAAGCTTATTATGTAAGATTTTTCATCCTGATTTTTTAGTGGTGATGCGAACATAGATGCTTATGTTCTTAGCCTCTGTTATATATTACAAATAGTGATAGTAATTTTTCTGTACCACTCAAATTGGCAGTGGAGGTTATTTCTTTCTGGCAAAGTGATTCCCATCATTTGTTCTAGGTAATGATTTGAACCTGCTTTGAAATTTTGTTTTAGAAAATTACCTGCTGAAGCATCTCCAAAAACCTTGACTTTCTAACTAATCGAATCCATTTTTGAAAGAGGTGATGCTGTCCTTGTTTGAGTCGCTCGTAGGGCTAAGAAGTTTGGTTGGATTAGTTGACAGACTCTCGGTTTTGTTGTTGCTAATTGAGCTATATTCTTTATATGCATGACATTTTTCAGTGTTAAAATGCATTTTCATGGTAAGCATATACATTGTGATCTCCATCTTTACGTTTTTTGAATGATGTTTTTATACAAGCATCTATATGCATGTCTTGCTATATAATTGTTGGACAATGTCTTGTGTTTGCTTTGCTAATGAAACAGACAAGCAGTTCAAATATTAATGCTGGCTAGTATATGACGTGTTTGGAGTATGTGATTACGCTCCTATATTAAAGTTTTACATTTACCAAATCTTGTAATGCTAGCCATTAGTATATCTGTTACTGGGTTATGTCCCTTTCTCTTGTTAATTGCCACCTTTTCCTATATTATTGTTTTAAACTTTAATGTACTTGGATATCGAATAAGAGATTCTTATGCATAGATAATTAGAAATTTGATTGCATTTGAGAATTACATGAGTAAGAGAATTGAGTGTTATTTTTTATTACAGGTTATAGTTCTTAAAAGCTCTTCTCCTTTGTCTATCCTTTCGAGGGTTTCATCCTTTAACGTTAGAAGATAACTCTTGATGAAGGTATGTATATTTTTTGGATTTCCTTTTTTTCGTTTTTACCGCTTACCGAGAGTGCAAGTGATTTGCTTGGTTCTTATTTGCTTATTATCTTCAGGATGGACACCTGAAATTGCTGGGCGTAGCAGACATCTACTTATCCTTGAAAAGAGAATTTGAGGAGCTTATTCATTGCAAGGTAATGCTGGGGTCCTTTTGCTTGACTCCTTGTTAAGAGCATGGAAAAATATTGATTCTCTTCTATCTTATGGCCAACTCCATCGAAGATTCATCTTTAATCATAAATGTGGTTCCAATGCATGTAAACATGGATGCATGACATTTTTTATTTGTGTTCTTGTTCTGATTGAATCGAGCTGTCATTGGCTTATTGTGTTGTGCAATATAGCATTAGTGTACTGGTCTTTATAGTAGGAGAGCAAAGTTTCATGTTTGTCATAGTTGATGGGGGCTTTTATTTTTTATCATTCCATGCTCTGTTCTCCACTTCTGATATTGTGTGGAGGTTGTGAGGAGATTTGTATGGAGCCGATGGATTTAGTTCTATGCTCTCCTCTTGTTTGACTGTGTATTGCTGCAATATTTTTTTTTTGAAGTATGCTCAGTCTAGTGCTGCCGACAGCAGTTGAGAGGTATCGTGCGATTTAAGGGGAGTTGTTCACCCATCTTTTCATTTGGTAATCTGCTCTTGTATAGAGTTGTATGGGAACCCATAAAAAATCTGGTTATGTTGATGTTTGGAATTTGACTGAGCTCTGCATCTCCGAAGTTGGCATTTATATGACTATAATAATAGATTAAATTATGTATCAGCCACGATGCCCATTTTTGGATGGATCACTGGAAAACATGTTGAAGCTAGTTTTCAAGTTTCATTAAATTGCTGTAACCAATGGCAAGACAGGGATAGATTTGCGTCAGTAATTCCTTCTAGTGCCATCATCTATGCTTTTTAACATTTAAGTTGTTCAAGCAACGTTGGTTAAAATTTAGTTTAAGTTGCATTTATAATGTACATTTGATGCGATATTGGGATCGTCGAACAACTTTTTATTTTGGATAGTAGAAAATTACCTAAATTCTAAAATCTAAAACGACATATATCTTGAATTGGATATATCTCACGGAATTACATGAACCCCCCCAACTCTCGCCCCCTGCGACCCTCCTCCCCCTGCTGTGCCCCACCCCCCTTGCCCCCCCCGCACCCCCCTCCCCTTCGCCCCCACCCCCGCACCCCCACCCCCCGCCGTGCCCCCCCCACCCCCTTGCCCCCCCCCAGACCCTCCTCCCCTTGCCGCCCCCACCCCGTAGACCCCCCTCCCCTTGCCGCCCCACCCCCTTGCACCACGGTCCCCCCCCCTTGCCCCCCCCTGCGACCCCCCCTCCCCCTGCCGTGCCCCACCCCCCTAGCTCGCCCCCTGCAGACCCCCTCCCCTGCCGACCCACCCCCGCAGACCCCCTTGCCGTCCACCCCCCTGCACAGTCCCCCCACCCCGCTGCCCCCCTGCAGACCCCCCTCCCCCTGCTGTGCCCCCACCCCCTTGCTTGCCCCCCGCGCAGACCCCCTCCCCTTGCTGCCCCACCCCTGCGACCCCCGTCGCCCACCCCCTTGCACGCCCCCCTGTCGCACCCCCTCCGCTTACTTGCCCCACCCCCGCAGACCCCCTCTTGCTGCCCCCACCACCGTGTTCTTGTTAATAGATATATGCACACATTTAGTAAATTATTAAATTCATATCGGGAAGAATAAAGATAATTTACTTTAGGAAGCTTCTCAAAGATATGTGTGTGTCAAATTGACCGACTGTTTTAACTTCTGTTTCTCCTTGCGATGCTATGACATCTCGCTCCCATATCGATTTTCCATCCGCAAGATTATAAGCGCATGTATTGCAAGCTTGAAGAAGCCTATGATAGCGAATGATTGTTAAATCTAATAGGAGGAGCCATTGAAGTATAAAATTATAATGTCATAGTTGTGTATGTTAATATTTTTATGTTTTTAATTATTTATGCTTCAATTGGGCATAATATGCTTAATAAAATGAGTTTATATATATATTATTGATTTTGTATTGATTAATAAAAAAAAAAATGCAAAAAAAAAAATTTTTTTGGTGTGTTTGGGGGGTTATCCGATCCAGGTTTTTCTAAATAACCGGATCAGATTGTCTGCTTTGCATACAATTTATTTGGCGCCATGAACATTTTCTGATGCGGTTTTATAAGAAAACCGGATCAGATAATATCACTATCTGATCCGGTTTTCCTAAAAAACCGCATCGAAGTATTTCTTGATCCGGTTTTGGGCCGGATCGTTAAATAATCGGGATTCGGCTGCGAGCCCACCTGATGCGGCTCAAAACCGCAGCAGTAAGCCCGGTTTTGACCGCATCAGATAGGCTTTTTTCCACTAGTGATGCATGGACTCGAATTAGATGGACCTTATATGAATGCAAAATGGACTCTAATGCATATGAGCCTAGAATGAATGCAAGTGAACTGGGTCGATTGGATTGAATTGGATTGAAGGTGTTTGGAATGGGTTTAGAATTTTCGAAATTCATTTTTGAAAGGAACCCCTTGTTTTATCTTTTGTTAGGAAAAGATGATGGATTGATTTGAAGAATTTTTTTTTTTTGAAATGTCGTGATATAATGATGATTAGTAAATATTTTCGAAAAAGGTAGAATAGAATAGGATGCATGATTGATTTTGAAAAGATGTAAGTTTTTGAAATTGATGAATATGGTAAGGTAAGATCGACAGGAAAGATTTGTTGAACAGCAGGGAGAAAGTGGGAAGAGGTAGATATGCATGACAACTCTAGCTCTACAATGACCCTTTAGATGCATTTTTTTAGACTGACTTGACCTTGCATGAAAAGACTGGATTTTTTTTTTTGAATATGATACGATGCAAACTTGTTATCTTAGACTCGAACAAAGGTCAAAAGACCAATAAGCATGGGACGAATAGGCTGCGTGCCACGCAACTGGTGCGCGCGGCGCACATCATATGCGTTTGGCGCAGGTGCATTGCGCCAGGCGCAACTTAATGCGTTTGGCGCACTGTGTGTAAATTAACGACGGTTCGGGCGAAAACGACGATTTGTTTTAGACGCGATTTGCAATAATTTCGGGCGTAAAGTATATTAGCAGGCAAAAATTGCAATCACACATAAATGTCAGGTAACATGGATGCAAAAGTTCTCAACCTAAAGTCCAGTTCTACATTCAACTATTGGTCAGATTTAAGTTCAGTCTGAAAAGGATCCATGACTAAGAGATTGATCCCACGCTTCGTACCCCTGCTTAAAGAGGTGGCCACGTGTAAGACGCACTCCAGTCTCAAGTCAGGAACAAGAGAACAATGCCATGGTTGGGTAGGTTTGCTTATGACTAAGATCCAACACTATCGCTCAGGAAGCTTTTTGGAAGGACAAAGAGCAAACCCCCCGGGGGTGACCTCACACATAGAACATGTGCTAATGAGGCAAGGTAGATTGTCCTTATGGTGGCTGAACAGTAGCCATGCATATGCAAAACTGTATATTATTCGAAAGCATAAAAATAAAAATGAATCATATTTTTCAAGTTTCACCCACTCATTTAAAAAATTAATTTATAAAATCCTCCACAGTGGAGTCGCCAAATTGTAGGCGTGTTTTTATTTCGCCTACGCGGTGTGAGCGCATATTAGATTTGACTACCCCACTGTAAAGGTTTTATTGAAAATTGTTTTGAAAGAAGTCGCCAACAATTCTTTTTAGGAATGATCATAAACCTAATTGGATATGAGAAAAACGTAGGGACAAATTATCCAATGTAGATTTCCCCGTCTTGACTCCATAGATGGTCAAAGTGAACCAAAGATTGAGTTCGGGGGTGAGGGTACAAATATGGTCATAATGAACCATGTTTGCCCATTGCTGACCTCTACTAAATATCGATTCATTATAAATTTTATGCCAAAGAAAAATCAAATAATGTTTTATACACCCTAAAAATATTTAGTCTAAGTGAGTTCAGGAAACACATAAAAAGACTAATTTTAATGATATGTTATTTTGACACGCCTTTGCCAGCCTTTTTTAAAACGCGTTTTAAAAGATTTTCTTTTATCCTTTAATTCCGGAATCTGATTTTACGGGATAAAATATGATTTTAACTATAAAAATTATCTTTGAAAATATTTATTTATTAAAATAAAAACAATTAATTATTATTAAATAATTAATTGGGCTTTTCAAAGAATTGGGCTCAAAATATAATTAATTATCATGAATAATTAGTTGGGCTTTAAAATAGGACTTTAACACTTTTCGAAATGGTTTTGAATGGCTTTTCGGCATCTCTCCTCTGGGTCGGACCAATTAAGACCACGGTATGTTTCATCATCGGATCCTTAAATGGGAAGACACGATTATGTGTCTACAGGTGTGAATAAGCTCTGAAATCAAATTCGCCCATTGATGCCCTCTACTTAATATCGATTCATATGAAATTTTATGCAATTAGACGACCAAATAATATTTTCAACACCCTAAAAAAGATTAGTCTAGGTTGGTTCATTAAACACATAAAGACTACTTTTTAGTGACATGTTATTAAACAATCATATTATTGGTTCCTATCAGGTTGTCCAATTATCTTATTAGGCGTTAGAACAGTTCTTTAGGTCATTAATTAGCAATAATAAGCATGTGAGGTGATACAATCATTAAATCATACATCATGCATATAACAATAATCAATATAGAAAAGAGATAGAAAAAGAGAAGGGTAGAGATTAGAATATACAAGATGCATTAATTCCTTTGAGATCTACATTGCAACAAGTGTTAGTAAAGAGAGAATTAAATGAACTGACCCCAGGAATTATACCTTTATCGCCTGGGTTTTATGCAACGATCTTCAGGATGTGCAATCTTGAAGCTTGAAATAGGAAATTCATAACATCTCTTGGAATATGGCAGCTATGGGAAAGCTAGTTTGGCAAGTAGCTCAGAAAGACGATGTTTTATGGATCAAATAGATCTATAGCATCTATATTAGGGAGCAAAACTGGTGGGAGTATACTGATCCTACTGATGCTAGTTGGATATGAAAAGGGATTTGCAAGGCTAAGGATGTATTCAAGTCAGGATATAGCAACAATTTGTGGATGGGTGGTCCTAAAAAGTACACTGCTAAGGAGGGTTAGCAATGGATTAAAGGACAGTTTGACAAAGTGGGTTGGCATCATTGGGTTTGGAATGGCCTAAACATTCCAAAACATGCTTTTATCTGTTGACTTATAGCTTTGGGCAAGGTCAGAACAAGAGAAAGGTTGATGGCTGCAGGCATTTGTAACAATGCTCAGTGTTTATTGTGTGACAGTGGCTCTGATAGCTGCTTGCATCTATTTTTTAGATGCCATTTTAGCATAACTGTGTGTATCAAGATTATGTTTTGGTTACAGATCAGAGTAGGGAGTGATGAATGCTTATACAATGCCTGGAAGAAATGGGGCAGGAGATATAGAAGCAAAAAACAACAGCAGGTATGCTACACTGCCTTAGCAGCTATGGTGTACCACATTTGGAGAGCAAGGAGCCATTCTCTGTGGGATAATGATGTGTTACATCATGATAGAGTGGTAAAGTGTATAAAAGCTGATGTTATTGTTAGAGTTAAAACAAAGATGAAGGAATCCTGGTATGATGCTGTGAAAACTTGGGTGCTAGCTTTAGCTGAATAGTTCTGTTCTTATTGGTTTTTTAGGCTGGTTGTTGCTGTTGTTTGTGCTTTTTGATGGTTTGGTGTTTTGGCTGCATTCTAGTGTTCTGTACTAGTGTGTTTTAGGCTGTACTTAGCCTGTTAGCTTTTTCACTGTTTTGGTAATATATTTCTTACATTTTACCAAAAAAAATAGGAAATTCGAAGGTATGAATGTGTGTTTGAGTGTTTGATTATGTGTTTATAGAGAGTGTTAATGTGAGAGGTATTGTAAAGTGTGGTATTCGTAGGAAAATATTGTATGAAAAAGTGTGTGAAGTCGTTCGAATAAATTTAGCTATTTATAGGCAAAAGAATCCGAAAACGAGCGAAGGGATAAAATAAAACGGTCGGCGCACCGACTTTGCGTTTTTCAAAATTGTGTACGACATCTGCACTGCACGCATATGTCGCATTTGACGCAATACTGATATGACCGGTTTTTTAATCGTTTGAAGATTCTTTTTTCTCTTTGATGATTTTTGTCCTTTGAAATCCGAAATCAGCTATCTTTGTGAATAAAATCCGATTTTCAAAATATCTTTTTAAAATTAATTATCGGAACAATTAACATTAAAATATTAAAAATGCAATTAATTATCAAAAATAATTAATTGGGCCTTTAAAATTTGGCTTGGATTTAATAAATAAACTTTGTATTTTTGAAACGCTTTTGGGCTTAGCTTGTACGATTGCCCTTCCTTTGGACCGAACCAATTAGGACGATGGTATGTTTCATCATCGGGTACTCAATGGGGAGACACATTTTTTTTTGTCTAGATTCACTAACAGATTTATCATTTTGCTTGCATTCATGCAAATCATTTATACTTCCTGGATCCGTTCACTACTGAAAATCATTGCTCAAGATTAACCCACATTTCCTTAGAAGTATTCAAAAACATGATAGATTGTTTGATAGTGTAAGATACAGAGGTAAAGATCGATCCAGAAAATTACCATATTGTTAAAGGTATTCCACATTTCTCCTTTCACTGCGACCTTTCCATCTTTCTTCACTGTGCCTGTGACAAAGCCAATTTTTCTCTTTCATGAAAGAGTGATCTCCATGGACTCTTCCATGCCTTGTAATCTGAGGAGCCTGTGAGCTTTCCCACATTGATAGAGTGTGAGCCTTCAGAAGGGTGCAAGTAAAGGGGGTTGTTCATGTCTATTGTGTATGTTTTTGCCATTTCTTAGGCACAAAGATACAGTTTTCGAATGAAGTTTTAGAAGGAAAGAAAGAGGAAGGATCTTTAGTGACTGAAATAGTTGAACATAATTTTCAAACGGTTTTCTAAGATTTCTAGAACCTCAGCTCTGATACCATAAAGACAAGTATATTGCTGATCCAAGCATGGAAACCTTAGAAATATTCAAGGATAGAGAGAAGATAGTATTTTTGTTTCACGCTGGAGTAGTGTCCTTTAAAATTGCGTATTTCTCTGTATAATAGTTTAAAGGATTCATTATGGAATAATTAATTCGATTATATTAAGTGATAAAAAATGTTTTGCTAGAAACAACTTCTGATTTGTTATTTCAATATTAATTGTTTTGAGCAGTTTTATCATAATTGAACCTGTGGGGTCATACACAAGGCAGTGAACGAACCAATAAGCTGAGCTTGGAGCGCAATGAACATTGACTGAATTAAAGATTAAGTCATTATGACAAAGATACCCTTTAGAGAAGTTAGGAGAAAGTAGGCGTGTGACTAAGAGGAGAAAGGAGGCGTGTGGATTGACTTGGTCAAGTCCAAGTTTGTTATCTGAGTAACTGATAGATTCTCTTAGAGAGATATTAGTAAGTAGTATCACAAAAGGAACAACACACTCTCTCCTCTATCTATCTCACACGCCACTCTCTCTTATTCTCTCACACACACGTTTTTCTCCTCTCACTCTCTCGTATAGTTTTAAGTTTGAGAAATAAACATTGGGTAATTGTTAATCATCGGATCTAAGATGTTAATCTGGTGAGGTTTTGGACGTGTTGCGTGGATACTTGTAGAGGAACTGCACATTGGAGTTCTACATTCTGTAGTATATACTAGCAAAAGGAAGGCACGCTTCAAAGGTGTAATATATATATGTTTAGATTCATTATCTAATGTATATGTATGAGATCTTGTATTTATGGTTTTAATCCGTTACGTAATTATTTATAAAACCTAGTAGTGGTATCAAGAGCCTCTTGCATATAATATGGTTGATCTAAAATTTTTATATGCTTTTATTTATTATATTAAAGTTGAGTATGAATTATGGCATGAATTATTATTTTTATTTATGAATATATTGTTCGAATTTTAATTAAATTTTGTTCATTGGATGAAATTTATGTATGAATATATATATAAAAGTTTCTTTCTACTGTTCCTTTTTCAAAAAAAGCTTGTGATTTTATTAATTTTTAGGTTTAAAATTAATTAATTACAAGTTTATTAAAATTATGATAGTAATTAATTAGATTAGATTAATTAATAAAATTATCTTATCTTTCTTCCTAAAATAGAATATTGGATATTCTGATTTATTTGCTCAATAATAAGATATTTTTAGAGTTTTAAAATTGCAGATTATTGTATTTCAATTTTTTGAAATTTAAAACCACAAAAAAAGAGGAAAAGGAAAGGCTTGAGGAGAAGAGGAAGAAAGGAGCTGGGCTCGTTCTCCTTCCCCTTCTATGGAGCCCAAAAAATAAGAAAAGGCTAACAATAAGCTCAGCCCAAACGGATCAAAGGAGAAAGAATGAAAACAAAGGGAGTTGTGTTCCTGGTTTCCTATCCCATGCAGCCAACAAAGGAGAAATGAGGAGCTGGACTCCTCCACTCTTTCGCTTCCACGCATAGAAAGATTAGAAGGGAACGCCGGACTTCTCCCCTCCCCTTCACGTGGCCCACTAACAAGATGAAGGAGCTGGGTTGCCTCATCAGCAATCCGAATAAAAGATGGCTTGGTCCAATTTTTTTCTTTATGGATTGCATTGGTTTATTTTATAAGCTAGGCCTGTTTAAGTTACCTAGATTTTTATTTTTTTATTAAATATTGAGCACATTATTAAATAATAATAATACATTAGTTGGACTAATTGTGATTTTTTTTATTGAAGCATTAAAAGGTTATTAGCATATTTAATGGACAAAATGGTTTCATTGAGACACTAGGTGGGCTCATTGATGTTCTAAATAAAATAAATTTGTGGCCATTAATTCTAATTTTAATAATTTGGAATTATTATTAGTGCAACTTTAATATAATATTTCATTATTAGTAATCTAATTTAATCATGTGGCATGATTAGTTTTATTTTATTATATGTGAGAGCATGCTATATGTTTTTAAAGTGGCTTTTAAATTTTAGCATGAACTGGGACATTCTTTTATGAATGGATGAATGTTGAATTAGATTCAATGCAAATATGTGTCTAATATGGCTCAAAATAGGATAGTAAATATGGTATGCATACCGTTATGTATTGATGTACTTAAATATGGTATAGGTACCATTATGTATTTTTTAATTTAATATTTAATTACATTATAGTTTATTTTCCTTGAACACTTGTAAGGAGATTGAAGAAAAGACGGATGGGATCCAAACATTTTAAGTCAAAACAAGCTTATAAGGGCCTACTAGGACACTTTATTTTGTGCATTTAATATTTTGCTTATGCTTAACGCTTTAAATGCATATTATTTTACTTATTAAGTTTGATTTATTATAAGAGTTCACATATTCTTCAAACTATCATAGTAAACTAAGTCCAACTATAATAATGAGCTTTTAACTTGTCTTTCCAAGATAAGTAACACCCATTAAACCTTCGATCACCTGTGATGGATTTTGCCGAAGCAATAGTATCACTTCTAATTAATCTTAAGATAAACAAATTTACATGTTAATTTTGGTTATCTCATCAATATCAGTAAGGAGTCCTTAGATGTTGAGGCAACAGTGATAGGTGATAATATTGGATATAACCTATCAACCAAGAATAGTATTGGATGAGCGATGGGATTGCTTACCTAAAAACAAAAGAATTAAGACATGTCAAAGCATGCTTAAAACTTTGTGCTTTTGAGGATCTTAGATTATTTAGTTCATGGGGATATTTTTTTTTTGCATGAATAAAATGGTTAAATAAATTTTTATAATACTTGGATGCTTTTAATTTTCAATTTATTTATATATCGTAAAAATTTATTTATTCATTGCAGTTCTTCTCTGTTGTAGTAACATGGTTTCGAATAACTGAAAGAATCGACAAATCATCAAACATAAAGAGATTATGGATGTCAAGTTGGATTTGACAAATTCTCATGATTTGGAAAGAAAACTCATGATAGTCTTGAGATTGAGCAACTTGGAATATGTTCTTCACATTCCTCTCCCAAGTTATTATTTAGAGGACATGACTCCTGTAAGATATGCCAGCTGGGCTGCTGATCTTGACAGAGTTAGTCTACTAATGCTAGCAACAATCCCAAAGGAATGGATCGGAGTAACAGGTTCACATCATATGAACCATATGCGTTACTAAGACATTTAAGGGATATTTGTCGCAAGAATGCTAAGTGTTATAATAACAATGAAGATTTCAATGTATATGAGTTCATTAGATCAATGAAGAATATGGACATCGATACTGAAGGCAAAGGTCTTCAGAAGAAACTGAATAAAGGGTTGTCGTTACTAACTCTAGGTGTCAAATGACAATCATTCAAGAATAACAGAATCAAGAAGAAAGGTGTGTCCAAGAATAATTATTCATCGTTAGGAGGTCAACAAGGATTGTCCAAAAAGAAAACGAAGAAGAACACACCACTTTATGAAAGCATGTGCTTCTATTCTAGTGAAATCGGTCATTACAAAAGAGAATGTCCAAAGTATCTAGAAGACAAGAAGAACGGATGCGTTGCTTCTTCTTCAGGCATTAATGTCATGTGATTTTGCAATTTCTACTTCATGGGTATTGTAGACACATAATCGTGTCTCCCCATTGAGCACCCTAGATGACTAATACTCCACTCTAATTGGTACGAATCAAATAAAGAATAAAGAAAGAGCCTAAAATAAAATATTTTATGCCCAATCCATTTTCTAACTCTTTTTTACTAACCCATTTTCCAAAAACCTTTTTTATGAACAGTTTTACTTATCCCACTTTGCAAAACATTTTAAAATAGTCCATCTTTGAAAACTTTTAAAAATAGTTTTATGAATGCCCAATTTCTAAAACTCCTTTTCTAGCCCAATTTAATTAATAGAATTAATAAATTATATTAATTAGTTTTATTAATAAAAATATGTTTTATAAAAAAATCATCTTTATATAAATATTTTATAAAATCTTTTTAATAAAATATCTTTTAAAAACCTAGTTGTTTTCGGTTACCTATTAGCCCTAAACACTAACACTATATATATATTTCCCTAAGTCACTCATACCAATCTCCAATAATATCTCACGCCTTGCCTCACCTGACCCTAGGGCTGATTAACAGATCAGGTCGGGTCGTGTTCGGGTTCGGGTTAATAATAAACGGGTTGAACATGTCCCAACCCAAACCTAACCCGTTTATTAAACGGGTTGCAAAACTTAACCTTGACCCGACCTGTTTATTAAACGGGTTACCCATATAACCCGTTTAACCCATTTACATATTTATTACTATTAGATTTTTATTAAAATTTATTAGTTTTCAACAATAAATTCACATAAAAGTATGCATGATTATATTTTCTTTTCAATTTTTGTGTTCTACAATTAGTATTTTTAAAATTTTCTCCAACTTTAACACAACTTTTTAGGAAATTTATATTTTAATGAGTTAAACAGGTCAAAGCAGGTTAATTTCAGGTTGAAAATGTCAACCTTAACCTAACCCATTTAATTAAATGGGTAAGTCGTGTCAACCCATTTACTTAAATGGGTCAAAAATCTCAACCCAAACCCGCTTATTTCAGGTCGGGTTCGGGTTCGGTAAACGGGTTGGGTCAGTTTTTCACAGCCCTACCTGACCCTCACACGGCTAACCATCACAACTCTGAATTTCCACTGCCAACAACTATATCTCACCTCCTAAAAAACTTCACCGCCTAACTCCACAACAAACACAGCACGCACAACTTGATCTCCCACGCCCATAATTCCCCTACACGGCTACACCTTCATCAGTTCATCATAAATAATCATGCATCACCCGTCACTCATCATCATCTAACAATATTCATGCACCCTTTTATCATCTGATTCATCACTAAGCGCCACATCACCACAAGTAATCAACACCAATTCCTCCTTACATAGTGTTTGGACCCATGATCTGGTCCAACAGTGTTATGCAAAGCCCACTTGAAATATCTGATATGCATGCTCCCAAGGGGCCCATCAGCTCTTTAGGTAAAGAGTAACTTTACCCTAAAAGGAGGACAACTTTCCTACAGACATGGATGTTCCCCTATAGGGTTTCTTGTCTGGGAAATCCCCAACATTATAAAAGCAGCAAGCCCAATCAATGAGCAGGTATTGAATTCTCACCTAACAAAACCAGAGCATCTCTCTCTACAATTACTCACTTTCTCTCTCTACCTCAATCTCAATTGACTTGAGCGTCGGAGGGGCTTTCCCGGGAACACCCCCGGGCCAGTTTTCCTAATTTTGCAGGACCTCCAGTGACAAGACTCGGGATTATATTCCAACTCGGGATTTTAACCTCTCTAAACACACTTAACTCATTTGACTAGTTTCTAGGCAGAAACAGTTTGGCGTCGTCTGTGGGGACACTACATCTCAAAGCTACGTACCGAGAGCAACATGGCACCCCGAAGGAAAACAACCCGAGCCTCACATCAGCACCAGCCGACCTCGATTCGGTCCCAGTAACCCAATGTGCTGGTCGAGTCGCTTGCCATCGATGATGAGGGATCTACTCCTTGTAACGAGGAACACACTGTTCCCTGAGAACCATACCAACCTGACCCACCTCCCATCACCAGGGTGGACTTAGAAAGGATAGCTCAACAATTGAACGCGAACATGCAACGCAGCTTGTAGGAACTCATAGCGGGAATCCCCCAACTCAACCAAGGGGTACCCCGAGAGTTGATCCAGGGAGAGCCGCGGGCTAGGGGTGATTCAAACACTCAAGTTCCTAACCGGGACGGACAACGAGTGGGAGGAGAGAGATCCCGATAGGCTAACTCCCATAGGACACCCAATTTTGATGCCCGACGGATCATTAAAGAGAATCGTAGGCGTCGGATGGAGCAGGATGCTCGGAACCTAATTAACTACAAAAGGAAGGCTGACCCGGAGAAGACCCATCGAGAGGAGCAAGCCCAATCTCGGACCCCTCGAAGGGGGCGGGAAGGATCCCCTCTCGGGTCCAAGAAGACCAGGACAGATAGCGAAGGAGACTCGGGACCCCCATGAAACAGGAGTCCCGTCTTGGTTAACAGAGGAGTACTCAACTTCATGACGCCCTTCAGTCGGGAGATAATGGAGGTACCCAACCCGGGGAAGGTCAAAGTTCCCCTGATCGAGCAATATTCGGGAAACAATGACCTTGATAATCATTTGGCGGCCTATAAGGCCCTGATGAGTGTGCAAACCGGGTGCGAAGCTGCTTGGTGTCGCTATTTCCCAACAACTCTCAAGGGACTAGCACTCAGCTGGTTCTCGGGGCTCTCTCTCGGCATTATCACAAACTTTTCTGTGTTAGAAGCATTGTTCCACCAACATTTCATTGTCGGGCGCTGGCACAAGAAGACTAGCATCCACTTAATGTCAATCAAGCAGCAGGAGTATGAAAGCCTGGCCGACTACATCAAACGATTCAACGAAGAGTCTCTGAAGATCTCTGACCTTCAAGACGGGGTAGCCTTTACTGCCTTGATGTCGGGGTTCTGGCCAGGCAAGTTCAGGTGGTCCTTGGCCGAGAATGAAGTCACCACGTTCACTGAAGCCATAAGTCGGGCTCAAAAATTCATTCAAGCCTCAGACATTTGCAAACCCGTCGGGGAAAAATCGAAGAAAAGGAAGGAAGAAGTCCCTTACCGGGAATCCAGCAAAAGCAGCAAAAGCAACCAACTCCTCCCGAGAACGACTGATCATGGGAATGACCCCGCTTCAACAGGAACCGACGTGAGATCTATTTGGATCTGAAGAACAAGTCGGTATTGCCTACCCCTCCCCCTATCAGGACCTCAAAGGAAAGAAGGGATCAACGGCTGTGGTGTGAATACCACCGAGAATGCGGGCATACGACTAAGGATTGCCGGGAGATAAAAAAGGCCTTAGATCACTTGGCTGGTCAGGGAAAGCTGAACAGATACATCAAACACTCTCGGGAAGAGAAAGGAAAGGAGAAGGAAGCAAAAAATGATAGCGATAACACCGACGGGTATGTCGGGGTGATAGTAAGAGGATATGCCTCGGGAGGCTTAAGCAGCCGAGCCCGCAAAGCCCACCTCCAAGCGATGAAGCAGCATGTCCTAGAAATTAAACCACTGAAGACGGGATGTCCCGTCATGACGTTTGGGGAGCCTGACCGGCACATTCATACCCCCAACGATGACCCCCTTGTCATAGAAATGAAGGTTGCCAATTCCCGGGTTAAGAGGATTCTAGTCGATAGTGGCTCCTCGGCAGACATCATCACCCTAGACTGCTTGCGCAAGCTCAAATATTCCGAGAAGGACGTAACCCCGACCAGTCAGCCACTGATAGGCTTCGGGGGGAGGGTCAGTATACCCCTTCGGATTTGTAAAGTTGGCTGTAAGACTCGAGGAAAGGGGTAAGGGTAGAAGCCTACCAGTCGACTTCCTTGTGGTCGATACCCCACTGCCTTATAACGCTATCATGGGCTGGCCCACCATCAACAAGATAAAGGCTGCCATCTCGGTATATCAGCTACTCCTGCAATACGAAACAGATGAAGGCCAAGTCGGGAAGATCTATGGAGATCAGCAGACAGCCCGGGAGTGTTATACAAACATTTTTAAAGCAACAATTTCAGAAGAGCGACCAAAAAAGAGGAAGAGGGAAGACCCCGTGGTCACCCCCACTGGCCTCGGGATCTACCTTTCAGAAAACCCAAAGTTATACGAACGACCCCAGCCGATCGAGGAAGACGAGGAGATAATGCTTGATGAGGATCTCGGGCACGTAGTGAGGATTGGCACGAACCTCAGTCCCGAGATCAGAGAAAAACTCGTCAACACTTTGCGGGAATACAAGGACGTATTTGCTTACTCCACCTCCGACATGCAGGGGCTAGATCCCAATTTCGCATCCCATGAGCTGAATATCAAGGAGGGGTTCCGCCCCATCAAGCAAAAATTCAGGCATCAGGGGCCCGAGAGAAACACGGCAGCATCAGAAGAAGTAAAGAAGCTGCTAGAGGCGGGCATCATTGAAGAATGCCAATACACAGAGTGGTTGACCAATATGGTTCTGGTGAAAAAGGCCAATGGAGCTTGGCGCATGTGTGTCGACTTCACCGACTTAAACAAGGCGTGTCCCAAGGACAATCGTCCCCTCCCAAAGATTGATAAGCTAGTTGACTCAACAGTTGGCCACGAGCTGCTCAGCTTCATGGACGCCAATGCGGGATATCACCAGATCCTGATGGCGGAAAAGGAACGAATACATACAGCTCGTTACAGCCCAAGGCGTATACTGCTATAAGATGATGCCCTTTGGGCTAAAGAACACAGGGGCTACTTATCAACAAACAATCAACAAGGTCTTTGAGGAGCAACTCGGACGGAACATTGAGGTCTACGTGGATGACATGATCGTCAAGAGTAAAAAGGCCACTGATCATGTCGGGGATGTAGCAGAAACACTGAGCACCCTGTGATGCCATGGCATGAAGTTGAACCCAAAGAAATGCGTGTTCGGAGTAAAGGGGGGGAAGTGCCTCGGGTTCCTGGTTGATGAAAGAGAAATCGACGCCAACCCCGACAAAATCAATGCAGTACTCAACATGTCCTCACCCAGGAATGTCAGAGAAGTACAGAGGCTAACCGGATGCCTAGCGGCACTGGAACGCTTCCTGTCTCGCTCGGCCGACAAGAGCCTGTTATTCTTCAGAGCACTCAAGAGAAAAGAATTTGAGTGGGATGACGAGGCTGAGCAAGCTTTCCAACAACTAAAACAACACTTGGCAACATTACCCAAACTCATATCACCCTTGCCGGGAGAAGCTCTCTATATTTACCTCTCGGTATCAGAGTACGCCCTCAGTGCGGTGCTTGTGGCTAAAAGAGAGGGGACTCAAGACCCAGTATACTTCATCAGCCACGCTTATAGAGGAGCGGAAGCAAGATACAGCCAGATTGAGAAGATGGTTTTTGCGCTGGTAATGGCGAGTAGGAAGTTGAAGCCATATATCGAGGCGCACCCTATAAAGGTCCTAACCGGACAACCCATCAGAAATGTGATCGAAAGCAGAAATCATTCAACTCGGATGACCGAGTGTGCGGACCAGTTGGCAGACTTCGGGCTGTAATATGAGCCTCGGAGAGCTGTCAAGGCACAAGCGTTGGCAGATTTCATCAGTGAATGCAGCTCCCGACACCCTGACCTAGAAGAAAGGGAGTCGTGGGAGTTACATGTGGATGGTTCAGCTACCAAAGCGGGCAGCGGAGCCGGACTTGTGATCATTCCCTCACTCGGGGATAAAATGGATTATGCTGTGAAGTTTGATTTTCTGACCTCAAATAATGAGGCTGAATACGAAGCTCTAATCCTAGGCCTCCAAATCTGCATCAACTCAGGAGCCCAGGCAATAGTGGCCAAATCAAATTCACAGCTCATAGTAGGACAGGTCTCGGGGGGAGTATGAGGCCAAGGAAGATAACATGAGGATGTACCTCAACAAAGCCCGGGAGCTCATTAAGAAGTTGTCCTCATTCAAGATACAACACCTCCCGAGGTCTGAGAACCAGCAGGCCAACGCCTTGGCCCGCATGGCAAGTTCAGCAGAGGGGTTGATCCCTCGAACCATCATCTGGGAAGTCCTAAACCAGCCAAGCATTAACTCACTCCAGGTCCACACCTTGAACAGAACTGATACATGGATGGAGGAAATCATAAGCTTCCTCAGAGATGGCATACTACCCTCGGGAGAGAAAGAGGCGGAGGCTTTGAAGAAGAAGTCAAGCTGGTTTGTCTGGCATGAAGGGATCCTATACAAAACGTCCTACACACATCCACTACTGAAGTGCGTTGCACCCTTCGAGGGCAACTACATCCTTCGGGAAATCCATGAGGGAGCATGCAACAACCATCAAGGCGCGAGGACCATTGCCGGGAAAGCTCTGAGAGCCGGGTACTACTGGCCAACACTGAAATCTGATGCCAGGGATTTAGTGAAGAAATGTCCCAATTGCCAGCTCCATGGAGACATCCCTAGGGCCCCGACAAACCCCCTGACAACCATACAAGCAGTGTTACCATTCGACAAGTGGGGGATGGATTTGATAGGACCATTTCCTGCAGCCTCGGGGCAGAGAAGGTTCTTGCTGGTGGCCATAGACTACTTCACCAAGTGGGTGGAAGCAGAACCACTAGCCTCTATTACTGACAAGCAAGTTCAGAACTTCATATGGAAGAACCTCATCACTCACTTCGGTATTCCAAGGACCCTCATCTCGGATAATGGGAGGCAATTCAACAGCGGGCCAACCCGGGATTACTGTTCCAGGTTTGGGATTCAAACAAGGTTCTCAGCTGTCTTCCGACCCCAGACCAATGGCCAGGCTGAGGCCGCGAACAAAGTGGTGCTGAATGGGATTAAGAAATCGCTGGAAGGAGCGAAGGGGTCCTGGGTCGACGATCTCCTGGGTGTACTCTGGTCAGCAAGGACGACAGTGAAGGAGGCAACATGCAATTCACCCTTCAGCCTAGTCTACGGCAGTGACGTCGTTCTTCCAGTTGAAATCGAGATACCTTCCCCAAGGATGACCTTCTACGAGTACGACAAGAACGAAGAAGAGAAGAAAGTCGATCTGGACTTATTGTCTGAATCTCGGGGTAATGCACTACTCAAGTCAATCCGCAACCAGCAACGGGTAACCAGGCAATGCAACCTCAGGGTAAAGGCCAAGCCTATTCATATCGGGGACTGGGTAGTCAGAAAGGTCGAAGCCACTGGACTGACGCATCTGAAAGGAAAGCTCGGGCCGAAGTGGGATGGGCCTTATAGGGTCACACATATAGTCAAGCCGGGAACATACCGACTCAAGTCACCTGAAGGCACCCCATTGGCATGACCTTGGAACGCGGACAATTGAAAAAAATACTACGTTTGATTAACAGGAATCTAACTTAGCCACACATGAGCCATTGTTTTGGCCACACATGAGTCGCTAATTTGTAAACTTAGGCCACACTTGAGCCTTTAGTCTATTATACTATCCACAACTCTGGCAATCGCTGTACCCTATTAGAGTTGACATGATCTTTTGTAAACTTAGGCCACACTTGAGCCGCCAGCTTATTTTGTTAAACACAACTCTGGGCACAACGTTGTACCCCATAGTTGTCAATCTCGGAAATATGAATGAAAGGTACTTTTTGCGAAACACTTGGTTCATAACAGTTGCATCTAACAAAATAACATATTTTGCTCAGAAAGATTGTACTCGGGAAAATGGAGAAACATAAACACTACTCGGGAAACATTACTCGGGAAAAATGTTAAACCATTTCATTAAGACGAAAGAAAATACAGCCTAAAAATCCCAAGAACATACTATCGGGCATCAAAAATAAAAGAAAAACCCGAGAATAGACTCACGGGATCTAGAAAAGTGCATACAGAAAAAGAAACGAAATCCTAAAAGCAAAATCATGCAGCAAGTCCCTCAGTCAGGGTCCCCTCAGAGCTCTCTCCAGAATCCTCGTCAGAGCCATCAGCTTCGCCCGAACGAGAGCCCTGACCTTCACCCCCACCTTCAGCAGGGAGCTTCTCACCAGCAAGGCCCCCAGACTGAACACCCTCGGGGACATCCTGACCAGATGGCTTTGTCGGGCCCTGAACTCGAGAAGCACCCGGGGTCTGAGAATCTTCCACACTGGCCTTCTGATCCAAGGCAATCCGACGATCGAACTCGGCCTCAACGGCATCCTAGTCCAATGACTCGTTGGATTCAGTCAATATGGCACGGAGACGCTCTTTAGTTTCCCGAGTCGCAAGGCGGTAAGAAGCTGAAGCCATCTTGCCCAGGTAGTAAGCCCTTCAGAATAAGTCTTCCACTGAGTTAACCCGTCCTCCTGAACCTTTTGAAGCTTGACCTCGGCCCTTCTCAGCTTATGTCGGGTAGACTTGTGTTTCTTTGCCGCCTCGTCAAACTTGGCCTGAATATCATCTGCAGCCTTCTTGGCCTCATTGCGCTCAATAATGGCAGCATCCGGCGAGGCCTTGATTTGCTTGTTGATGTTCCTTAGAGAGTCTACTTCACCCACCACCTTGCTGGCCTCTTCAAAGGTGGATTTTTGGGAATCAAGCTCGTCATTGAGCTTCTTCAACTCAGCACGGTTTAACGCCACCTTGGCCTTCGAATCATCTACTTCCTTCTTGAGGGATAATTTCGTCCTCAAGCTGAACCCGGCGACGAATAACCAAAGTCATTCGGATGGACGTCTGCAGAAAAGGAAAAGTTAGAGCATAAAAAGCTACAAAGTATATAAAAGAAAAAGGAGGCACAGTCGGGATAAATATTTACCTCCAGCCAGGACTCATAGAGGGCGTTAACCTCCTCAGCGACCAGAGCTGCTAAGGCCAGGTCATCTGCCTCAGTGTAAATTTCTCGGACGGCATGACGCACTCGGGCAATGATGCGTGTCGTTTCCGCAACAAAATTAAATTTATAAATACTCACTAACTCTAACCAAAAGATTAGGAAAGTAAGGGTCGAACCCACAGAGACTGCGTTATTATCTTAAACTAATTATTTAATTATATATATGGCTATTACTATATAATATGGGGGGGTTTTCGAATATCAAAACTATACCTAAAATAATTAAACTAAAATTATAAATATAAATTGCAGGAAATAAATTCGGTTGTTAAATATAATAAAGAAGCTAATAGGAGACATGTAACTTTCTATAGATATTGGGTATAATCATTGACTCATTCGACTAGCCTAGGATAGATTGGTTAACTATATAACCCATTGAAAGCAAGTAGATTACTAGTTTTATCTCGTTAAATCCCGTGAAAGCACGCAAATTTAATCCTAATCAAGCTAAATTAATCCAACCATGAAAGCATGTATCAAATTATCAAACTTGACAGCATTAGAAACACCAATCAACTGAACCCAAATTAATCAGTAAGCTGCAACTTAATAGAATTCAGTTGTTACACAAGATTCTAGCAATTATTATTAGACCAGAAAGCTGCAACCTAATTGAAGCTACTATCAATTTAACAATAGAAACATGAAATAATTTAGGTGATCAAACTAAATCAATAAACATGAATCAAAAGCCAGATAATAAATCTTGTATAAATACCCAAAATAAACTAATCGTTTCTAACACAAACAAAAACGTAATCTCATAAACCCATATATCAAATAGTCAATTACATGTTCCTACTAGTGTAAAACTACTCTAAATTAGACATAAAAACAAAGAAAATAGATAGAAGAGAGTATAGAAAACTCATGAGGGACAAATTTCAAACTGAATCTTCTTCTTCCTACGGCTTCCTGTTGTTTCGCCTCCTCCGTAATTTCGTCTTCTCTCGTCTGTTATGTGCCGTTGTGAGGGAATTATGCCTCCGGCCAAACCCTCCATTCTTTTCTCAATACCCACGTGGGTTTTTACTTCCTTGATGATGCATATTCTTCAGCCCAACAAAACAATAGGGCTTTGTATTCTTTTCTTTTTATTCCTTATTTTACCTTCTTTATTGCTCTTTGCTGCGTGGATTATTGGCACAATTGGGCTTTAGTCCATCTTCTAAGTGGCGTATCTTCATCAAAGGAAACCCAAGTTTCCTTTTCTTCTTTGGGTGAAATTTCTTGACTTGGGTTTAACCCATTAATTTATTCAAGACCAATGTCATTTCTTTTACTCCGAAATTATAATATATCTGCCAACATTAGATATATTACCAATAGTATAAAATATAGCATAGGTCAAACTAATAAAAAAAATCATATAAACACAATTACTCGATAACCTATGAAAATGAATAAAACCCACAACTCATATTTTATAATACTAATGAATAGCTACTAAGAAGGAATATGAAGGTTATAATATATATTAATTATTTTTCAACTCTCTTTAAATGACTTATCACTTAATAATTAAAACAGACACAAATTAGACTTATTACTCTAAAAATAATTATGAAGTGATCAGAACCGAAATATCGTAAAAGTATAATATTTGACTCAATTAACATTACGGAGGACACTAGATATAGTATAATAGAGGGTAAAACTATGTACAAATAGGCACTTATCAAATTCCCCCATACTTAGCTTTTGATCGTCCTAGATCAAACTAGAACTATATAATACTAGCATCTATTTGTCATTATAAATTTAACTTCCCATCTGATTGACTTTTCAAATAAATTCTAATGTAAGCAACCATAACTCAACTGAAAGTTTTCACAAAGACCAAAAATATGATTTATGGAAATAATTTTAGTTGGGAAACAGTATTTATGTGTCGCAAGCAAGTAGGCAAAACATTAACCAACTCTTCAAATCACATAGTACTTCATGTATTAGTGTTTTCAACACATCTTACCACAACCATATTCAAGATTTGAGTAATTGAGCAATCAACTTGGTGAACCCTCACTTTAGTTGTGCAAATAAAAATAAATTATAATCATTCATGTGTTTATGGTGTAATAATTATCACGCAAAACCTAGGAAGTCGATTCGAAATGAAATATATTGTCTTTAAACTTGCATATCATTCAATCCTCCACTACTTAGTAAGACATAGAACATACAAAAATCAAAAGGACTTAATAAAGTTGTAATGTAAGGCTAAGGTAAAGGTAGGGAGTATTTAGGATTTGGTGCTCAAAAGCTTAAGAGCTAGTGGAGTAGAAAAACAATAACCCCATTGGCCAAATAGAAGAGAAGCCAACAAATAAACTCCAACTCTAATAAAATATTACTAAATAATCCAATTCCAATAATTTACAACCAATATATCTCTCTGCGCACCATTTGCTTATAATGATAACATTTGACTTATTATTACTTTTTTCATAATCTTGTTTTTCTCGTATCACATAACATATTTTTTTCAGCATTCTTCGTGAAATTTGTTTTTTTCTGCTTCACAATCTCGAAATAACCATTGATATAAAATAGAGAACACCACCTCCATAATAATAATTTTTTTATACTCTTCACAAATAATACTCCAAACACCAAATTATAATCCACTAGCTCAAAGCTTTGGTTAGGACATGTGTTTAGGATTATAAGCTTGTAATGTGGTTTAAACAAAAGAAATAGGCTTAAGGCTCAGAGGGTTTCTATTTAAAAAGGAGTACAATAATGTAGGTGGCTTAGGCTAATGGTTCAAGAAAAACAAATGCCTTTATCATTTTTATGTATGCTCATGTTTCAATGTAGTCTCGAAGAAACCAATGCAAATTCGAGAGTCTATACTTCACCATGAAATAACACACACTCTCATGAAAAAAAAAGAGACTAATATAAATGTTTTAGTCTATTACAAGGCTCAAAAGTCTCACAATGGTTATAGATGTTCACCAAGTCAATTACAATCAAATCATAAATAACCATTCTTACCACTTGCCAAACACTTACACAATGATGCTATGCAACTCTCCGAATCAGTCAACATAAAAACCCATTAATTTGCAACAAAACTAGAAATTTTTTTTAATTCAATTTTAAAAACTGATTTTTTTCCTTTTCAGTCAAATTAAGCTAACAGAATTTGCCTTCAAATTAATATCAGACATGAAAATTATGAATTTCTACGTAAATTTAGACAGCACCTCCCCTAAAATGTAGCATATACCAAAATAGATTTCCTCATTTTCTAAACCTATTTCTTCACACAAATTAATTCCAGCATCAAGCAAATAAGCAATACATCAAATCCAACAATTCAAGGCTTGAGCCTCTCCCCACACTTATTATAAACATTGTCCTCAATGTTTTAAAATCAAACTAAAAATAGAAGTGAGGAGAAGAAAAGAAATAGGGGAAACAAGGAATGAGGTAACCTGGTGTGTGTAGATTGCAGAAATGTTCTCCATATAGTAGTTGGTGTCCTGAAAATTGCAATTGAACGGGGAAGGAGATAAGCAGCGGTGTGCATAACAGCATCAGCAACATTAGCAGATGGGAAGAACAACATCCTGGATCAGCAGCACACAACACATAGAGTAGTTAGAGTAGTTTATTGTGCCGAAGAAAGAAAAAAAAATAGAAAACAATAAATCCTTGGGTTGCCTCCCAAGCAGCGCCTTTGTTTCTTGTCGTTGGCTCGACATTGCTTTTGAGCTTTAGTCATAGTAGACGGGATCTTCCAAATGAATAACTTCTAGCCAATTGGCGTCAAACCCTTCATAGAAAGCTTTGAGTCGATGTCCATTCACTTTAAATATCTGTCAGGAATCATAACTCTTAATTTCAACTGCGCCATGCTCAAAAACCTTAATAACCTCAAAAGGTCCGGTCCATTTGGACTTCAATTTACCAGGAAAAAGTCTTAGCCTTGAGTTGTAAAGCAAAACTTTATCACCAACACAAAAAGTTTTCCTAGATAACATTTTATCATGATATTTCTTTGTTTTCTCCTTATATATTCGAGAATTTTCATAAGCATCGTTTCTTATTTCTTCTAACTCTTGAATTTCCAATTTTCTATGGGCAGTCGCCTTGTCATAGTCTAAATAACACTTTTTAATAGCCCAAAATGCTCTATGTTCCAACTCTACGGGTAAATGACTAGCTTTTCCATACACTAAGCGATAAGGAGACATTCCTATTGGAGTTTTGTAAGCAGTTCTATAAGCCCATAAAGCGTCACCTAAGCGATTACTCCAATCTTTTCTATTAAGATTCACAACTTTCTCTAAAATAGATTTTATTTCCCTATTAGAAACTTCAGCTTGTCCATTAGTTTGGGGGTGATAAGTAGTTGAAATCTTATGAGTGACATGGTATTTCTTAAGCAAAGCCTCAACTATACGATTACAAAAGTGAGTCCCTCTATCACTAATAATAGCCCTTGGGACGCGAATCTATTAAAAATCTGATCTCTAACAAATTCAGCCACCACTTTCGAATCATTAGTTTTGGTAGCTTTTGCCTCTACCCATTTAGAAACATAATCAACTGCTAAAAGAATATAAAGATTACCAGAAGAAGTTGGAAATGGTCCCATAAAATCAATGCCCCACACGTCAAAGATATCAAACACAAAGACAGAATTAAGAGGCATTTGGTCTTTCTTAGAAATATTTCCAGTTCTTTGACATCGATCACAAGATTTCACAAATAAATAAGCATCTTTATGTAAAGAAGGCCAAAAGAATCCACATTCTGAAACTTTATAAGCAGTTCTTTTGGGACCAAAATGACCACCACATTCAAATGTATGACAAAATTCAAGAATAGATTTAATTTCATGATCAGGCACACATTTTCGAACAATTTTGTCAGAACAGACTTTATATAAATAAGGCTCATCCCAAATATAGAATTTTGAATCATGTTTAATTTTATCTTTCTGGGCTCTAGACAAATCATTAGGAAACTCCTTTGACACTAAATAATTAACAATATCAGCATACCAAGGCATTGTACCATGTAATGCATATAAACACTCATCAGGGAATAAATCAGATGAAGAAATTACTACTTCCTTATCATGGGTGATTCTACTTAAATGGTCGAAGAACAAGGTTTTCCGCTCCTTTTTTATCCCTAATTTCTAGGTCAAATTCTTGTAGTAAAAGCATCCATCTCAGCAATCTAGGTTTAGACTCTTTCTTTGTTAGAAGATATTTCAAAGCAGAATGATCAGTTTACACAATCACGTGAGTCCCCAACAAATAAAGTCTAAACTTTTCAAGAGCAAAAATAACTGCATACATTTCTGTTTCAGTAACGGTGTAATTACATTGGGCAGGATCAAGAGATTTAGAAGCATAATAAATGACATATGGTTCCTTATCCACCTTTTGTCCGAGTACTACACCTATCGCCTTATCACTAGCATCACACATTATCCCGAAAGGTAAAGACCAATTAGGTGGTCTAATAATAGGAGCACAAGTGAGCTTCTCTTTCAAAGTATCAAAAGCAATTTTGCACTTATCAGTAAAAACAAAAGGTGCATCTTTAGCAAGTAAAGCACATAATGGAGATGCAATAGTGGAAAAGTTCCGAATGAAACGTCTATAAAAGCCAGCATGCCCTAAAAATGATCTAATTTCACGCACACAAGTGGGGTAAGGAAGTGAACTTATGACATCAATTTTAGCTTTATCGACTTCGAGTCCTTTAGAACTAACAATATGACCTAAAACTACTCTTTTTCCACCATAAAATGGCATTTTTCAAAATTTAACACAAGATTAGTCTCGACACATCTTTTCAAAGCATGAGATAAATTATGAAGGCACAAGTCAAAATCATCACCAAAGACCGTAAAATCATCCATAAAGACTTCCATAGAATTATCAAGCAAATCATAAAATATGCTCATCATACAACGTTGATATGTACCTGGTGCATTACAAAGTCCAAAAGGCATTTTTCTAAATGCAAATGTGCCAAAAGGGCAAGTAAAGGTAGTCTTTTCTTGGTCCTCAAGGGCTATGGGAACTTGAATGTATCCTGAATATCCATCGAGAAAACAAAAAAAAGAACGTCCTGCAAGCTTTTCTAACATTTGGTCAATATATGGCAAGGGGAAGTGGTCTTTTCTAGTGGCTTGATTAAGCTTCCTATAATCTATACACACTCTCCACCCATTGGACACTCTAGTAGGAACAAGTTCTCCTTTATTATTCTCAACAACCGTTATTCCCGTTTTCTTAGGCACGACATGAATAGGACTTACCCACTTTGAATCTGAAATCGGAAAAATGACACCTGCATCTCGCCACTTAAGAATTTCCTTTTTTACTACATCCATCATTGAAGGATTAAGTCTCCTTTTGGCTTCTCTCACAGGTTTGGCATCATTTTCTAAATATATTTTATGCATACACAAAGTAAGACTAATCCCTTTAATGTCAGTGATGGTCCATCCTATTACCTCTTTGTATTTCTTAAGAACATTTAACAATTAATCCTCTTGTGACTCAGAAAGTGAACTAGAAATGATACTGGCAAAGTGTCATTTTCACCCAAAAAAGCATACTTAAGGTTACTAGGCTGGGGTTTTAATTAAAGTTTAGGGGGTGATTGAATAGATGGGATTAACTTAGGGGTATTGACAGGCAATTCACAACTTGAAACAGATTGCATATTATTAGCACATGTATTTTCCGACTCATAATTAACACTTCCAGATACAAAATCAATATGCGCAGCAACATGATTTTATGAATGTGCAGTGAGAGGAGATTCAACATATTCAACATGGAATGAGTTAAATTTTTCTTGTGTAATGCAATCAATGTCATCTATACAATCCACAGAGTTCACATCCTGCATGTTAGAAGGGTAGTTCATTGCATCATAAATGTTAAGTTTAATCATTTCACCATCAAATTCAAAAGAAAGAGTACCCTCCGACACGTCAATTTTTGCTTTAGCAGTTTTGAGAAAGGGCCTCCCTAACAACAATGGCACATCAATAGATTCAAGCGTATCACCCATATCAAGAATATAGAAGTCAACAGGAAACACTAACTCATTTACTTGAACTAAAACGTCCTCTAAGACTCCTAAGGGATATGCTTATGATCTATCAGCTAACTGAATCACTACGTTCGTTTTAGAGAGGGGGCCCAAGTTCAAAGATTTATAGATTGATCTAGGCATTACGCTAATGGATGCTCCTAAGTCAAGCATACAACTATTAAGCTCATGGTTTCCTATCTTGCAAGGTATAGAAAACATCCCAGGATCCTTACATTTAGGAGGTATTTTCTTTTGAATACCGGCAGAGACGTTCTCCCCCACACATACTTTTTCACCACTCCGAATTTTCCTTTTGTTAGTGCATAAGTCTTTTAAGAATTTACCGTATTTAGGCATTTGCTTGATTGCATCTAAGAGAGGTATGTTTATTTCAACCTTCCTGAATGTCCCTAAGATCTCATTGTCTAAATCTTCTTTCCTAGAGTTAGCAAAACGTGAGGGAAATGGCACTATCTTCCTAGGATCAGGTTTAATTGAAGAAGGATTCACGATAGGTTTTTCTTTTTCTTTTCTCACCTTCACTACTTCATTTTCCACAGTTTGGACATCAATCTCATCACTAATATCACTAATCTGCCTAATTTTGTCACCCTGTAATTTTTCACTATCTTTTTCTATGGTTTCATGACTCACCTCGACTTCTTTTTCTACTGTACCTCAATTTTCAAGTTCTTTACCACTTCTCAAAGTTATGGCTTTAGTTTCATCTATCAAGTGAGGTATAGGCTTTTCAAAAACTTGTCCATCCATTTTACTTTCTATGTTGCTAAGAGTAGTACATATTTGTTTTATTTGGTTATCTAGATGGTGAAGGTGATTTTCAGTTTGTTGATGATTATCAAATTCATGAGAGTGAACTTTTTCTATTTGGAGAGCTAGTTGTTTTACTAAATTTTCCAAAGACTCATGTTGAGTACTAAAACTGGAAACTTGGTTACTAATATTAGCAACTACAACTTTAAATTCAGCAATATGTTCAGTTTGCTCCTTCAGTTGCCATTGGATTTTCACTTCAGAATCATTTTTCGTCCCATATTGTTCACTGTTAAGGGCCATAATAGTTATTAACTCTATAACTTCACCAGGAGTTTTATTTACCAAAGTTCCACCACTAGCGATATCTATTAAACATTTATGATCATCTAACAAACCATCATAAAAACATTCAATTAGGAATTTCTCACTCAGTTGATGTTGTGGACATGAAATGCAAAGCTTATTAAATATTTTCCAATACTCATGCAATTGTTCATCTTTATCTTGCTCAATACTACATATTTGTTTCCTTATTAATCTAGTTACATTAGCAGGTTGGTATTTTTCAAGAAAAGCTCTCCGAAGACCATCCCAAGAAGTAATAGATCCAACGGGAAGATAAAGTAACCAATCTCTAGCTAGATCATGTAAAGTAAAAAGGAAAACACGAATTTTAATACCATCATCATCTTTACCATTTAACAATAAAGTAGAGCAAGCAAGAGAAAATTCTTGTAAATGTTTATGAGCATCTTCCTTATCATGACCATAAAATTTAGGGAGAATTTCGATAAAACCTGGATCAGGTTTGTATGGTTTCTCTAGTGTGGGAAAAATAACGCTCATGTGTGTCTCATATGCATTGAACATATATTCTTTCAAGCTCTTTTCGCCTTCTCCTGCCATTTCACTAGCTAATAGTCACACAGAAAATATAAATGTAAATATTAGATCAATAAACAAGAACCTAGAATTAAACAAATAACTAGATAAATAATAATACTTAAACAATAGTCTAAAATAATAAATTATACAGTCCCCGGCAACGCCGCCAAAATTTGATGCGTGTCGTTTCCGCAACAAAATTAAATTTATAAATCACTCACTAACTCTGACAGATAGATAGGGAAAGTAAGGGTCGAACCCACAGAGACTGCGTTATTATCTTAAACTAATTACTTCCTCCGTTTTTTTGTACATGTGACACTTTTGAAAAACACGGTTACCTAGAAAAAAATTAGAGGGGGATTAAGTAAAAGTAATTATAGGAATTAAAGAAAGTGGGGACCACCCCTCCCCCACCCACCCACCCCACCCCTCAGCCCCACTCCTCCACCCCCAAACCCTAACCCACCCACCACCACCCCTCCCCACCCCTCTCCCTCCTCCCCTCCCCTCCAGTCGCATCCCCCTCCCCTCCCTCTCCCCTCCGCTCCGCATCCCCCCTCCCCCTCCCTCCCGCAGCCCCGCAACGCCGAAAGCGCGGCGAATCTAAACCGAAAAAAATCGAGGGGCAGGTGTAGCGAGGCGGTGCGAGTGCGAGGCGGCGCGAAGGAGGAAAGCGAAGGAGGACGAAGAAGCAAGGCGCGGGAGAGAAGCCGGGGGGGGGCTTTCAATTTCTAGGCGTTGCGCTTCGCCGCGCGTTTCGGGCGTTGGGCGCCGTGGGGGGAGGGGGATGCGAAGGCCGAGGGGGGATGCGAAGGCCGAGGGGAGAGGGAGGGGAGAAGGAGGGGGGATGCGACGGTGGAGGGAGGGGGAGGGGCAGGGGGGTGGGGCAGGGGGTGGAGGGGAGGGAGGGGTGGTGGGGTCAGGGGGTGGAGGGGATGGGGAGGGTGGTGGGGGGTGGGTGGGGGAGGGGTTATGGTTAATTGTTAATTGTTAATTTTGGTTAAATTAAGAAGGTTTAATTTTAGTTTATCTTTTTATGTAAGGGTAATATGGTAATTTAATAGGCTAAAACTTACTACTTTAGGAAAGAAAAAAAAGTGTCACATGTAATTTGCAGCATTCCGTTTTAGGAAAGTGTCACATGTAAAAAAAAACGGAGGAAGTATTTAATTATATATATGGCTATTATAATATAATATGGGGGGGTTTTCGAATATCAAAACTATACCTAAAACTATTAAACTAAAATTATAAATATAAATTGCAGGAAATAAATTCGGTTGTAAAATATAATAAAGAAGCTAATAGGAGACATGTAACTTCTATAGATATTGGGTATAATCATTGACTCATTCGACTAGCCTAGGATAGATTCGACTAGCCTAGGATAGATTAGTCCATCTTCTAAGTGGCGTGTCTTCATCAAAGGAAATCCAAGTTTCCTTTTCTTCTTTGGTTGAAATTTCTTGACTTGGGTTTAACCCATTAATTTATTCAAGACCAATGTCATTTCTTTTACTCCGAAATTATAATATATCTGCCAACATTAGATATATTACCAATAGTATAAAATATAGCATATGTCAAACTAATAAAAAAATCATATAAACACAATTACTCGATAACCTATGAAAATGATTAAAACCCACAACTCATATTTTATACTCCCTCCGTCCCAAAATACTCTTGATACTTATCAAAGCACATAGTTTTAGATGATAAGTTGTTGTTTGGTTATCAATTATTATTTTATTGAAAAGTAGATGTGATAAAAGTTAGTAGTTAGTAAAAGTAGTATTATTTTATTTTAAGGAGAGAGAATGTGGGCCATGTGCCATGGTTAGAGTTGGTATGTAATAGGAGTGGTATTATTTTATTTGGAGGAGATAGAGTGTGGGCCAATGTTTAAAAGTTAGAAGGATTAAAATAATAGTGGGTCATATCCAAAAATAGAAATGTAAAGAGTATTCTGGGACAGATGAAAAAGGAAAGTGTAAAGAGTATTCTGGGACAGAGGTAGTAATACTAATGAATAGCTACTAAGAAGGAATAGGAAGGTTATAATATATATTAATTATTTTCCAACTCTCTTTAAATGACTTATCACTTAATAATTAAAACAGACACAAATTAGACTTATTACTCTAAAAAGAATTATGAAGTGATCAGAACCGAAATATCATAAAAGTATAATATTTGACTCAATTAACATTACGGAGGACACTAAATATAGTATATTAGAGGGTAAAACTATGTACAAATAGGCACTTATCAGGCAAGCTTTTGAGTCGGGGTAGTTTCAGTAAACGGAACACTGACCCCTATTTGATCAGCCCTCGTCCTCTTGGCTTGAGGCTCTTCCACATCAGCAATAACCAGAGGAATCTCCTGAACGTCGCCAGCCTTGCGCTTGGAGCCAGTAGATACCGCCGACAACACTTTATCTAACGCCCGGACCGGGCCGGCTTCTCGCGGCTGAGCCTCCTGTCCCCCTTTAACCGCCGGATCGAACATAAGTTTTCTTGGGCCTCTTGGGGTCAGTGTCCTGTCGGGATAGAAATTCGTATGAGTCGGGGTATATCAATGAATGGACAGATGAATAGTTTACCTTAGGAGGAGGAGGAATGGACATGGCATCCCCATCCAGGCTCGCCAATCGCCTTGGGCCAACTCAAAGATTGCCAATATATCGCTCCGCCATCTTGGGGTCCAAACGACTTCTGGCAACCACCGAAACAAAGGAAACGTCAAACACTTAGCATGAAAAATAAATCTTTACAAAGAAAAACAAAGGCGGGATTACCCTTGTCACAACCGCAGCCTCAAACCCGCAGCCCAGAACATCTCGTTCCGTATGTCGTAATCTGGGCCTGGGAGCCAATACTGGGGACATACGAGAGGGCCCTAGTCGAGTCCTAGGTGTGGTGGAAAAGTATATCCCCGCAACTGCCTCTTGCTGAGACATCTCGGGAACCGTTTGATTCAAGCTAAAACAAGGACCTCCGTCCACTGGGAGAATCGGGATCCCCCACTCGTCACTGGTGTAAGTATGGAAAAAGTCCCGCCTAAAGCCTTTTTGGTTCGAAGGGGCGTCTCGGACTACCTATAACCAGCCCGACACTGGAAGCGAAACCATCCTGGGCCATGTCTGTCAGTAGGACCCAACATCAAAGTGAACATATTACGCCACAGGCGCACACTCGGGGTAACCCCGAGGGACTCACAGATAGGGGTGTAAGTTATTTGGTTAAAAACCGAAAATCGAACCAAACCAAACCGAATTAGTAATTTGGTTTGTTTTTTTTATTAAAATCGGTTTGGTTTGGATTGGAAAAAAAATTATTTTTCGGTTTTCGGTTTGGTTCGGTTTTTATATTGAAAAACCGAACAAAACCAGACCAGACCGAAGTATACATTTGTGATATACTGAAATGGGCTGTGATGGTTTTAGAATATATTAGGCCTGTTTTATAACGAACCCTAACAAACTCTCCCAGCAAAAACCCTAAGGAGACTAACATCTCCCAAATCTCTCCCTCAGCCGTTTCCATATCTCCTCTCTCCTCTCTCCTCTCTCCTTCACGTATGTTTCTCTCTCCTCCATTTCTCTCTCTCCTCCCCTTTGTTTCTCTCTCCTCCATTTCTCCCTCTCCTCTGTTTCCTCTCTCCTTTTGCCGGCGGTCCCTTGCAGCATCCAAGTCGCCACTGTCGAGGTTAAACCCGCCGCAATTGAAGAAAGTCTCCTCAGCGCCGGTCGATTGAAGATCAAGAACATCTTACAAATAATTATATATGAACGTTATTTTTTTTCGTAATTATGTGCAATTATTTTAGTTCTTTTAGTTATTTACAATGTTACAAATTTACAGTTAATTTGTTATGAATTTACCATCATGACAAAGTTACAAAATATTTAATCTTTGTAATATATAACATTACGGTTTTAATTATCTATAATTCTGTTGAACTTAGATTTTGGAACAAAAAGAAATTTCGGTTTGGATCGGTTCCAGTTTTGGTTTTCTAATTTCGATTTGGTTTGGTTTGGTTTGGTTTGGGATGACTTTCGGTTTGGATTTGGACTTGAAATGTTAAAATCGAATTTGTTTTGGTTTGGTTTGGTTTTGTCCCAAAACCAAACCGAAAACCGAACTTACACCCCTACTCACAGATAGCCACAAACCCATTTATTGTGAGCCAACTGTTGGGGAGAAGACTGGTGTGGGTTAGCTGATAAGCGTTAAGAAGATCCCGAATGAATGGGTGCAAGGGGAATCTGAGGCCCATTTGCATACTCTGATGGTATACCGACACGCACCCCGCCGGGGGCTTCAAAACCGTCTCGGTATGCTTGGTGCGAACAACAAAGAAAGGGTCATGGATCCAAAACTTGGTCCCAATATATTTGAAACTTCTTGCCGTATATTTCATAAATGTGGGGTCGGAATAATAGGTGTGAGGACCTCCCTCGGGGTCCAATGGAGGGCAGTCTTGGCCTGAAGTGCTAGGACCCTCATCATCCTCGTGACTTCTCTCGGACACCATCACTACACCATCAGAAATATACCTATCTAAGTAACTTCTAACACAAAGCCTGTGCGCGATCGACACATCCCAAGGACCCAGAATTACACCCTCGTCTTCTTCCGATAAAGAATCCGAAGGGCTAGGTAAAGGGATAGCCTGGGTACCGTCGAGGGATCCGGGCAAGATATCCGAGTACTAACTAAAAAACCACCTTCCCCGCGGATCTCCTCAGAAAATTTGTAAGAAGAGGCAGGGGTACTCGACTCCGACTCAAGGTCCGACTCGGGGCCCATTCAAGGGGGATCGATCTACGACAGAATGCAATAAGGAAATAAAACACAATAAAAGCGTACCTTCTCGGGGAAATGAGAACTCGGGGTAAGCACAGGCACCTAAGTTCAGACGAGGACGAACTCGAGCAGGAACAAATGCGGAGAATTTGGAGAGCAACCCTAGAGAGTGAAAGAGGAGAGAGAGAGATTTTTGCAAATGATTGAATGTACGGAAAATAAAACTCTCCCCTTCTATATAGCTCCTTCTCCATCCCCGCGCCGCGACAACCCCTGCACCACCTTTGGTGGGCTCGCCAAAGACGAGCTTACAGTAAGAAAAGCCCAAAGCCAAAGGCCCAAAATATGAATGCCCAACTTCTCTCAAAGAGTGTAGTCAACAGTCAACATCCCAATACTAGTGGTCAACGGTCAACGGTCAAACGCCTGAATAGTTGACTAGGACCCAGCTCAGCTGAAAAGACTAAAACACACTCGGGATCGCATGAGACCAAAAGCACTCCTCCACCCAACTCGGGGTCCCCATAGTAGGGCTCATTAGCCCCCGAGTTGACGCATACCCACCTCGGCCTTGCTAGGGGCTCAGCACTTAGCCAAATAAAGGCTAAAGCACTTCCATGACCAACTCAGGGTCTCAAAAGAAGGGCTCATTAGCCCCCGAGTTGGCGCATACCCACCTCAGCCTTGCCAGGGGGCTCATCACTTAGCCAAATAAAGGCTAAGCACTTCCATGACCAACTCGGGGTCCCCATAGAAGGGCTCATTAGCCCCCGAGCCGACGCATACCCACCTCGACCTTGCCAGGGGGCTCATCACTTAGCCAAATAAAGGCTAAAGCACTTCCATGACCAACGCGGGGTCCCCATAGAAGGGCTCATTAGCCCGCGAGTTGGCGCATACCCACCTCAGCCTTGCCAGGGGGCTCATCACTTAGCTAAATAAAGGCTAAGCACTTCCATGACCAACTCGAGGTCCCCATAGAAGGGCTCATTAGCCCCCGAGTTGACGCATACCCACCTCGGCCTTGCCAGGGGGCTCAACACTTAGCCAAACAAAGGCTAAGCACTTCCATGACTAACTCGGGGTCCCCATAGAAGGGCTCATTAGCCCCGGAGTTGGCGCATACCCACGTTGGCCTTGCCAGGGGGTTCAGCACTTAGCCAAACAAAGGCAAAGCACTTCCATGACCAACTCGGGGTCCCCATAGGAGGGCTCATTAGCCCCCGAGTTGGCGCATACCCACCTCGGACTTGCCAGGGGGCTCAGCACTTAGCCAAATAAAGGCTAAGCACCTCCATGACCAACTCGGGGCCCCCATAGAAGGGCTCATTAGCCCCCGAGTTGGCGCATACCCACCTAGGCCTTGCCAGGGGGCTCAACGCTTAGCCAAATAAAAGCTAAGCCTTTCCACGAACAACTCGGGGTCCCCCATAGAAGGGCTCGTTGGCCCCCGAGTCAGTGCCTCACCCTTCTCGGCCTTGCTAGGGGAGTTTCCCATTGGGATGGCCCTACTCGGGGTAGCCGCTAAGGGCCCCCTCACCCTTAAGTCGGTATATCCCTCGACCTCCCCATGGTGACCAAAAGATCCCATAACTCGACCATGGAAGACAACGCCCCTCCTCGGGGTCAAAGGAAGTCAGGTCCCGAAGCCGACACCTCAACAGGGGAAATCAAGCTCTCGGGGTCGCCAGGGGAAGAGTCGGGGGTCAATCCCGCAACTCGGGGTGGCAAGGTGCCCCCCTAGGGCCCCCAAAAGCCCAGTTGAGCACTCCCAAGTCGGGGCTCGCTTGATAAGAGGTAAGTAATACACTCGGGGTCGTCTAGGGTGTCCAAGCTGCGTCGACCGAGTCAATTTTACACTCTCAAGTCGGGGCTCACCTGGCAAGAAGAAGCGTAATGCTCTCGGGATTCATCTGAAGTGTCGACCAAATCGGGATTTGCATTCTCCCGGGTCGGGGATCGTCTGACATGCAAAGCATGGCACTCTCGAGGTTCGTTTGTAGCACCAAAGCAGTACCGCCCGAGTCGGGGTCTGCATTCTTCCGGGTCGGGGCTCACTTGGCAAGAAGAGCGCGATGCTCTCGGGAGTCGTCTGGAGCGCCAACCGAGTCGGGATTTACACCTTCCCGGGTCGGGGCTCGTCTGACGAGAGGTGCGTAATGCTCCTCGGCTACATCAAAAGCGCTGAACGCTGCGCTAATTAAGTCGGGGCCAGCACCATCTCGGGATTTCGGGAGATCTCCCTCCTCGGGTTTTGCATACCTTCAGAAAGTTCTTCACTGCGATCCATCACAAGACTTCGTGGTCCCGCTCAACATCGGCAAAAATGCAATTATTTTGTTCCGCCAATCAACCGCACTAAAAAGGGCGACTTCCACTCCGATTACTTGGCGTGGGGCTAATTGTTTGGACCCATGATCTGGTCCAACAGTGTTATGCAAAGCCCACTTGAAAGATCTGCTATGCATGCTCCCAAGGGGCCCATCAGCTCTTTAGGCAAAGAGAAACTTTACCCTAAAAGGGAGACAACTTTCCTACAGACATAGATGTTCCCCTATAGGGTTTCTTGTCTGGGAAATCTCCAACATTATAAAAGCAGCAAGCCCAATCAATGAGCAGGTATTGAATTCTCACCTAACAAAACCAGAGCATCTCTCTCTACAATTACTCACTTTCTCTCTCTACCTCAAACTCAACTGACTTGAGCGTCGGAGGGGCTTTCCCGGAACACCCCGGGCCGCTTTTCCTTATTTTGCAGGACCTCCAATGGACAAGACTCGGGATTATATTCCAACTCGGGATTTTAACCTCTCTAAACACACTTAACTCATTTGACTAGTTTCTAGGCAGAAACACATTGTTACATCTCCTAGTACCTTATACCTACTAAAAACGGTTATTTCACCAAATACCCCCGACAAATTAAAAAATTCACAATATACCCTCAATGTTCCAAAAATTCACCATATACCCCTGACTTTTCAAAACTATTGACCAGATGCCCTTTTTCTAACTTTCGTTAACTCACCGTTAGCTTTATTTACCATTTTGCCACAATTAACCCCCTTAACCCTAACCCCCTTAACCCTAACACTAACCCTAAACCCTAACCCTAAACCCTAACACCCCGCCACACCCCCCCCCCACCCTCCCACCATCCCGCGACCCCTCCTCCTCGCCCCCTCCCCTCCACCGACGTTCGCCCCCCCCTCCCTCTCCACCGCCGATTTTCCCGGGCCCCACTCCTTCCCTTCGAATCCCCACTCCCCACCCCCTCCCTCCTCTCGTTTTCGTGTGCCCAAAACCGAACCCCATCATCTCCTCTCTGTTTCGTTAGCCCAAAACCGAACCCCATCCTCTCCTCTCGTTTTTCGAATTTCTAGGCGGAGGAGTTTTCGACTAGTGAACGAAGAGGGGGGGGGGATTTCGACGGTGAACGAAGAGGGAGCGCGGGATTTCGACGTTGAACGAAGATGGGGTGGGGGGATTTCGACTGGTGAACGAAGAGGGGAGGGGGATTTCGACGGTGAACGAAGAGGGACCGCGGGATTTCGACGGTGAACGAAGAGGGGGGGGGATTTCGACGGTGAACGAAGAGGGGGGGGGGATTTCGACGGTGAACGAAGAGGGGGGGATTTCGACGGTGAACGAAGAGGGGGGGGGATTTCGACGGTGAACGAAGAGGGGGTGGTGGATTTCGACGATGAACGAAGAGGGGGGTGGTGGAGGGGCCGCGGCGGGGTGGTGGGGAGGGGCCGTGGCTGGGGTGGGGTGGAGAGGAGGAGGAGGGGGTGGGGGGCTGGGCTTAGGGTTAAGTATTAGGGTTTAGATTTAAGGTTAGGATTTAAATTAGGGTTAGGGATTAGGGTTTAGATTTTAGGGTTAGGGGTTAATTGTGGCAAAATGGTAAATAAAGCTAATGGTGAGTTAACGGAAGTTAGAAAAAGGGCATCTGATGAACAGTTTTGAAAAGTCAGGGGTATATGGTGAATTTTTGGAACATTGAGGGTATATTGTGAATTTTATAATTTGTCGGGGGTATTTGGTGAAATAACCGTACTAAAAATCCATATGATCATCACCTACCCATAATCTACGCCTAATACATAGTATATACAACAATACAAACCAACCCAGTTGTTTTGTTTTCGTTGGTCGCAAGACACAAACTATTTTCAAGGCTCAAGTATGAATAAGGGGTGTTCACCGGTCCAGGACCGGACCGGAACCGGCTCAAACCGGTGGACCGGAATCCGGAATTTTTTTGGACCGGGACCTGATCGGAAAAATTCCGATCCGGTTCAGTTTTGGACCTGTTGGACCGGAATTTGTATTTAAAAAAAAAAAAAAAATTTATTTAGATTTATACATATTTATAAATTAGATACATTAAAATTTAATAATTCTAACAACAATAATCTTAAAGTTAATAAAGAGTAGGTTTTTAGCTTTCTAACTTCATAACTTTGAAATTAATTTTAACCTTTAAAGAATTTTTTACTAAAAATACAGAAATTCCGGTCCACCGGTCCGGACCGGAATTTTCCGGGTTTGAACCGGACCGGACTGGTGGACCGGAATCCAAATTCTGGTCCGGTCCGGTCTAAATTCCGGTCCGACCCTACCCTGTACACACCCCTAAGTATGATATTCGATCCAAGATCTGTATAAATAAATGACCTAGACGAAGGTATAATTTCCGAGGGTCAATCAAAGTAACACCTTTTTTTTCATTTTTATTATTTTATTGAAGTTACTAACATTCTATAACATATTCCTACGAGTCTGCGACTGAAATATTGTATATCATACTAACTCCCTGCAATGTTTTTATTTTCATGAAAATTTTATTTATGATTCATTGCAATATTTAATTTATCACCTTGTATATTATTGTTAATCAAGACCTAAATAAATATTCTAACGCCTAATCATATATTATGGACCACCTGCTAGGAACCCAATAATTTGATTGCTTATGGACATATCACGAAAAAAAGTAGTCTTTTGTGTATTTAATGAACCAGCCTATACTAATTTTTTTAGGGTGCTTAAAAATATTATGCGGTTGTTCTTTTGCATAAAATTTGCTATGAATCTTATTAAGTAGAGGCCAGCAATGGACGAGTGTGGTTCATGAGCATATTCGTACCCTCACCCCCGAACTCAATTTTTGGTTCCTGACTATATATGGAGTCATGACGGGGAAATCTACATTGGATAAGTCCCAAAGATGTCCATAAGTTTTCAAAAATATCCAATTAGGTTTATGAGTATTCCTCTAAAGACTTGTTGGCGACTTCGAAAATGTTTTTTATAAAACCTTTGCAATGGGGTAGTCAAATACGCGCTCACACCGCGTAGGCGAATAAAATCACGCCTACATGTATTAGATCCTAATTATAGTTCTCACGTTTGTTTTAATGTACATGAACTAAAAGGAAGTAGGAGCTTGGAAAAAGACAAGCGGACCTGCGAGTAAAGGAATAGAGCAAGGATTGTTGCATTAGTCGTAGGAGCTTATGATTTGGTTTTGCCTAAGATGCTTGTTTTTGGATTTCAGAATTATTTTCCTCCAATAGTCAACAAGACATTTTCTATCTTTGTGTTGGACACATATAATTTTTTCTTTTCTAATAAGGAACAATAGTTCTATATATTTTGAAGAAATGTTATATGGTAATGGACATTTAGAATTAATAAGTCTTTCTGTGCTTGACTTCGACAATAAAATCTATAACAATGACATAAAAGAGCTAGTAAACTATTGATTCTCACCAGCTTGGATGTTTGAACCAATAAATTACATGGCAAAGGGAGATCTTATTTACTTCATACTAATTCACATGTATTATACGTGAATATGACAATATTTACTTTATGAGATATATATAGATCTGAATTTTTGGATAAATTGAAAAGGTTTCAGCATGAAGTAAACCATTTATTAAGCAAGAAAATAAAGCATTTCGATTACATTGAAATAATAGTATTTAAGCTTATATCTTGCTAACCATTTGCCAGAATATAACAGTCTTATTAAACCTTATTAGATTTGGTTTTATCTAAATGGATAAAAATGAACTTCCTTAACATAATTTTGGGAACCTGCACTAACAGTTAAGACTCACACTGCTAAGGGCATTGTCAAAAGGTGTATTTTTCAACAACCATCTCAAAACAGATTTGATGTTGCTCAAGAAGGTGTCCTTTTGAAAAGATTATGTTTTCAACAGGACAAGTGGGAGAATAATTAAGCAACAAAAGGAAAATGAATCTCCTAACAGAAGTCTTGGAGACTACTGAAATTGTAAACACCCCCATTTAAGTCAGACAGGTAATGAATCATACTTTTAGAAAGCAATGAACCTACAACCTACTGACAAGCAATGACAAGCCCATACTCCACAAATGGCTTAGATCCATGAAACTCGAGACTTACTCCATATATGAAAATCAAGTTTGGAATTTGGCTACATCAGGTTTGGAACTTCGTTGGAATTTGGTTAAATCAAATTTGGAATTTGGTTAATTTCGCCCAATGGGTAAAACAAATTGGATGGATGGAACTGGATCCATGATTAAGTCTGTCCGGATACTCCTAGTAATTGCAGCTCGTTACGATTATGAGATCTGACAAATGAATATCAGAACTATTTTCTTCAATAAGATTTCAGAAAAGGATGTGAATTTGGCACAACCTGAAAGTTTTGAGAATCATCAAAATACTGGGAAGATGCTTCGTGAAATGAATTGAAGCTAGCATTAAGAAGTTAGAATTTGTTTTTTAAAGAAACATGGAGGAATCTTGTGTATATGAGAAGGTCAATGGGAGCAAGATCACAATCCTAGTCCTACATGTCGATGACATTTACTCATTGGAAATAAGATATCGGTGTTGATATCTATAAAGATATTGCTTGGTAAGTATTTCTCAATCGCAAGGACCTAGGAGAGGCTAATGCATTTTGCGCATCTAGACGTACAGAGATAGATCTAATAGGATGATTGAGCTTGATTAAAGCACTTACATCGATAAAGTGCTTGCTAAATTCAATATGAAAGACTTCAAAGAGTCTTTCTTCCCATAAGTCACGACATGACTCAGCAGATTTCAGTGTTCTTCAGGATTTGGTGAGCGAAAGAAAATGATTATGATCTATAAGGCTTCTGCAAAAGGATATGTCATGTATGTCATGATATGCACATGACAAGGTACTTCGAATGCATTAAGTGCAGCGAATAAATATCAATTAGATCAAGACAAGACACATATATGTATGGCCTAGATCATTCTGGAGTACTTAAAGACAACTAAAGAATACTCCTGGTCTATGATGAAGATGATGATTTGATTGCTATAGAGTTTACTGATTCGAACTTACAAAACGATAAAGATGGTTTCAAATCCAATATGGACACATCTTTTGTCTCCATAAAGAGTAGCAAATCCAAAAGGTGCTAGGCAAAGCACTGTTTTGATTCTACAACTAAACATGAATACCTTGCAACTTTGGAAGCTGCAACAGAGTAGTATGGATTAAAAGTTCATGGTCGAACTTGGTGCATTTCCTAAGATTGTTGACTATGTGGCTCTGTATTATGATAATAGTAGAACCATTGCTTAAGCAAAAGAAGCTAGTGGAACATCAGGAATCCAAACATGTACTCTGAGAGTTTCACGTTCTTTGAGAATGTGTCGTAAGAGGTGATATCTACATTTGCAAAATAAGAATGCATGACAACATGGTCGATCCATTAACCAAACCTCTCCCTCATACTAAGCATAATGATAAGATGTATGAGATAGGAATCTAGTACATTGGATTGTGGCTGTGATTTCTTTAATATTTTAGTTATTTTATTTTAGTTTATAACTACGAAATATTGCAGACTGGACTATTTATCATTTACGAAATAATATTTATTTTATATTCATTTAATAAGGTTTAATGTTAAATGGAAAGTCTACACTCAATCTACAATATCCAAATAGGCTATATCAAGACAATGTCTTGGATAAAGAAACCCTATTAAGTGAACTGGAAAGTAGAGTACTTGATTATATCCCAAGTCCAGTTCATTGAGATTGGACAGACTTAAGAAGACTAGCTTGCAAGTTGATTTACAGCGCTGTTTCATGGACTGATGAACATTAGATATTATAAATTAAGTGCATAAACATAAGTTGGGAACTTATTATGTTGGACTGACCCATCGTAAGAATGCTTTAAGAATTATTTGTCAAAAGCATATCTCATTAACTGTTAGAGGCTATTCCTCATACCATGCGTAATTCGTTATCTAATTAACTTTTGAACTAGTAGCCTTGATGCTGTGAAACGTCGCGCCGTAAAAGGAGACTAAAAAGGTAGTACTCGGGTTATTACAAATCTTGTGATTAGAATCCAATGTACAAGACTGAGATTGTCTTCCTATTTCATAGGATTATTATCTTAGGGGCCTCTTGAAGAGTGTAAGATGAAAATGTATGGTCGTGCTCAAATGGATCATGGAGTGATCATCTGTCGTTACAATTTAACTCAAGGGATTCAAGAGACACGTTTGAACTTGATAAGGATGACATGGATCTTACCTTATGTTCAAATTAAGATACAAATGACAAAGGAATAGAAACACACTTGTCTGAAGGACAAGTGGAACATTGTTGGAATAGTGTCCTTCAACATTGTGTATTTCTCTGTATAATAGTTTAAAGGATTAATTACGAAATAATTAATTCAATTATGTTATGTGATCAAAATGTTTAGCTAGAAACCCCTTTTGATTTGTTAATTCAATTTTAATTGTTTTAAGCAGATTAATTATAATTGTACCTATGGGGTCACACACAAGGCACTGAACGAACCATTAAGTTGAGCTTGGAGTGCAACGAACAATGACTGTAGACACATAATCGTGTCTCCCCATTTAAGGGCCCAATGATGAAACATACCGCGGTCTTAATTGGTCCGACCCAAGGGGGGAGCAGTCCGAAGAGCCAAAACCATTTTAAAACGTGTTAAAGTTTATTTTAATGATCCAAAATCGTATTTTAAAGCCCAATCAATTATTCCTAATAATTAATTGTATTTTGAGCCCATAAATAAAAGTTTTAAGCCCAATCCTTTGAAAAAGCCCAATAATTAATTCTTCATGATAATTAATTATTTTATTTCAATAAATAAATATTTTCAAAGATATTTTTATAATTAAAATCCGATTTTATCTCGTAAAATCAGATTCCCGGATTTAAAGATAAAAGAAAATCAATTAAAATGCATTTTATAAAAAGGTTGTCAAAGCGTGTCAGGTACAAGGCGGTGCGCCTGGCGCACCACGTGTGCCGAGCGCACAGATCCAACTGTGTCAGGCGCACCAATCTGCGCCTGACACGTGGCATTATGCGTCACACAGAGTCGTGCGCCTGGCGCACTCCTCTGTGTCACTCGCAAGCTGCTTTTCTATCTTTTTTAGTATTTTCCTATAAATACATGACGGTTTTCCGAATTAAAAAACACTTCAACACTTTGAATTTTCACATTACGACTATACACTTCGACATACTTACAAAACCCCTCTAAAAACTCATACTTTCATACTTTTCAAATACAAACACATACATTCAGACATACATACATGTTCAGATCTTCAGGCTTCACGATTGCTCGTCCCGAAGGTTGTCAATCTTTCAGACCCAAGCCACGGTATAATCCTCAGGGTACTTGAATAAATTTATTATTTTATATTGAAGTTACTAACTCTTTCCTTCATGATGTAAATCTTTAATATAAAAACACTCTTTTTGTACATTCTAACCCTTTTCTTCCTTTTTAGTTATTATTCATATGCCTATGCGTGATTGTGTGTTTAATGCTTTCATCACCTCACATGTTATTTTTGCTAATTAAGACCTAAGGAACTGTTCTAATATTAATCAGAGAATTTGAACAAACTGCTAGGTTCCTTGTAATCTTGATTGCCTTATAACATATCACTAAAAAATAGTCTTTTATGTGTTTCATGAACCAACCTAGACTAATATATTTTTAGGGTGTATGAAAATATTAACTGGTTATTCTTTTGCATAAAACTTGATATGAATCGATATTAAGTAGAGGCCATCAATGGGAGAACGTGGTTCCTGGCCGTGTTCGTACCCTCACCCGCGAACTCAATCTTTGGTTCATTGACCATCTATGGAGTCAGGACGGGGAAATCTACATTGGATAAGTCCCAAAGTTGTCCCAAGGTTTTCCAATATCCAATTAGGTTTATGAGTCTTCCTTCAAAGGCTTGTTGGCAACTTCTCTACAATTTGCGAAATATTTTCAATAAAACCTTTTAAAAAATTAGGTTGTCAAATACGCGCTAAATGAGTGGGTGAAACTCGAAAAATACGATTCATTCTCTTTTTATGCCTTAGAATAACATACAATTTTGCATATACATGGCTATTGTTTAAGCCACTATAAGGACAATCATCCTTGCCTCATTAGCGCATGTTCTATGAGTGAGGCCACCCCCGGGGGGTTTGCGCTTTGTCCTTCCGAAAGCTTCCTGAGCGATAGTGTTTGATCTTAGTTATAAGCAAACCTACCCAACCATGGCATTGTTCTCTAGTTCTTGACTTGAGAACTGGAGTGCGTCTTACACGTGGCCACCTTTTTAAGCAACTGTACGAAGCGTGGGATCAATCTCTTAGTCATGGACCCTTTTCACCCTTTAACCTAAACTCCGACCATAGTTGAAACGTAGAACCTGGACTTTAGGTTGAGAACTTTTGCATCCATGTTATATGACAGTTGCTTGTGATTACGATTTTTGCCTGTTACTAACTTGTCAAATTTTCGTTATCATGCATTACGTCTAAAATCGCGTCTAAAAAATAAATAAAAGATCGTCAATTGGCCAAAACCCCTCCTAAATCTCCGAAAAACATGTCGGGAAGAAGAGCGCAAAACGCATTAAGTTGCGCCTGGCGCACCGCTCCCGCACCAGACGCACGTCTGTGCGCTGCGCGCAACAATGCTGCGTGGCACGTAGTCTGTGCATCGCATAGTTTTCGCCGGTTTAGTCGGCGTGGTGGTCGATCCTATGTTCGGTCCGTCTGCATTCGCGTAAAAGCACGGTCATTCTAGGGGTCTTTCCTAATTCAAGCATAAAAAACCTGTCTTTTCATGCAAGGTCGAGTCTATTCTAAAAAGTGCATCTGCAAAAGTGGTCATAGTGGAGTTAGAGTCGTCATGCATGTCTACCTCTTCCTATTCTATCCCTACTATCCATCTAATCTTCCCTATCAAATCTACCCTACCATATTCCATCAATTTTTTAAAAAAAAAATTTTCTTTTTCAAAATCAATCCTAAACCCTCTTCTATTCTACCTTTTTCAGAAGATATTTACTAATCATCATCATACCATCTACTCAAAAAAAAAATTTTAAAATTAATCCATCATCTTTTCCTAACAAAAGATAAAAACAAGGGGCTCCTTTCAAAAAATGAATTTCGAAAATTCTAAGCCTAGTCCAAACACCTTCATTCAATACAATCCAATCAATCCAATGCAGTCCATTTACATTTATTTTTAGGCTCATATGCATTAAAGTCCATTTGGCATTCATCCTAGGCCCGTCTAAATTTGAGTCCATACATTCACTAGCATAGTCGATCTTCGGCCCATATAAGTCTATTTCATATCAAAATTTAGGCCCATTTGCATCTTTATGTCAAGCATAGTCCAAGTCTATTCCTAGTCCATTCCAATTTAAGTCTAATTCTAATCCAATCTAAAGTTTTGGTCCATTTAGGCCCAATTCATTCCCTAGGTCTAGATTGCATCTCTATGTAAACCCTAGTCAAGTCTTAGGATTATAAAAGTTCATTCCCTAGGTCTAGTTCTGATATGTCACTTTTATATATAGTTTTTAGATGCATTTTGATTGCATTTAGAACTCCTTTTAGAGCATTTAGGTGCATAATGGCATGAATTACGTAAGTTGTGCTCTACTACTCCCCGTTTGCGTGTTTCGATGATTTTCAGGTTATTTTGATGCAAATTGATTATGATTATCCAAGATCAAGCCTATTAATCATCGAGGATGAAGATAGCTTGCACAAGGATCACAATGCATCCGTTTGGGACAATTTCAAGTTAGAATGAAGCAAAGAGTTAGTGAAAGAAGTGCCAAAATTGACACCTGTTCACGAGTGTGATCATACTTTTGATAGAAAATTGATAATTAAGAAATTCTAATTGGGTTGGAAACTATACTTCAAGGGCTTTCCAATGATAGGTCAAACGCCCCAAATGGACTTATGGTTTGAGAGATACATCCTTCGCAAATTGACGCAAAATCGCAGTTTTCCCGCCCGGTCGACCGGGCGAGAAAAAATCTTCATCAGAGCACAATACTTGTTCGCCCGGTCAACCGGGCGAAAGAGACGCCAAAATTTTCTACGCGCCCGACCGAGCGGCCTTGCCCTGTTGACCGGGCGGAATCTCCTCTTTGCTCGTAAATTCAGAACACCGTCGCCCGACCTGGCGGTTTGGCCCGGTCGACCGGGCGGTTTTTCGGGAGCTTTAATTTTTGCTTTTTTTAACCGGTTTTGTAAAAACTATAAATAGGTATTCTCACTCTTTCCATCCTGGGCTCCTTTAGACGTTATTTCTCAAGTTTTAGTTTTTAGGTTTAGTTTTCTTCTATTTCTCTCTAGTTTTAGTTGTAAACCCTAGTTTTCATTCTTCTTCATTAATTCATGAATTCTATTAGTTTATTTCATTGATTTCTTTAATTATGTTTTCTTTTATAGTTTTAGTTTTTATTGTTTGTTTCATGATTGCGTAGTCTTATTTTCTAGGGTTTGAAAATCCATGTTTATATGCTATAATTCTTAATGGATGTTTATTGATGGTTTCATTAGTCATTGTTATTTCTAATTGATTAGTGTTTTCATTGTTAATCTTGCAATCTGATCAATTGATTAGTGTTTATATTGCTAATAATGAGTCATAGATCGAGAGATAGTACTTTTTAGAGGCTTACCTACAATTAGCAAATCTGATTATGTTGAGCGACCGTACTAGCATATGTTGATTTGAGAGCGTTAAGGCCCCACCGTAGGATTAACATGTGCTCTAGATATCTGATTAATTGAACCATTGATGATATTTTGATATATTATAGTTATTAACATGGTAAACCATTGCCCTAGATCCTTTTTAATTTGATTTTCGTAGTTTGATTAGTTTAGAAATTTAATTCTCATATTCCTGATCTTGTTTAGTTTCTCTATACCTTAGAAGCTAGATTAAAACGACCATCTCTCTATGGATTCGACCCTACTTACCCTACTACATTGTTAGAAGGTTTTGCAGGAATTATTTTTGACAGGTGTACAACAGCTTATCAAATTTTGGCGCCGTTGCCGGGGAGAACGGTATAGTTTTATTTAGTTTTTATTGTTGGTGAGACTAAACTGTATATATTTTTTCCCCTTTTGTGAATAGTTTTATTTTTTTTGTATAATGGAGTCATGTTATTTTGATGATGGGTATAATTCTATTGCTAGGCAACATAATAATAGTTCTTGGGATTCTCATGTTTACAGTTTTGATACATCATATCAAAATCCTCCTAATTTTTGCATGAGTTCTCCTGAATTACCTCATATGTTATGTGAGCCCCATGTATATGCGAGTAATTCTAGAGCAATTTTTTTTTCCTCTGTATGAGAATGAAGCGTTTTGGAAATACTATCATAGGCTTAGTGATTATATTGGTCCTAATCATGGAATTGAACTGTGGGATATGTGCCTAGTGATTTATGAGGGGTTGAATGAAGAAACCAGGATGGTGGTGGAATCTATGTCTAATGGAGGATTTCTATTTCAATCACCTGATTATTGTTGGGATTTAATTGCGTGGTTGGCTAGGGATACTTATGAGTGGGAGATGTCTTCATATGCTCTTTCACCCCAAACTTACATGGCACCAACCCCTTATTGTTCAAATTGTCAGTCTACTTCACATGATTTTCTTCGTGTGATGTGACATTAGTTTATGGTTTTAACCCCTCTACCCAATATGAATGTCAATCTGCTCAAAATTCTAGCCCCAAACCGTTTATTTATGATGATGAGGAGGGTTGGATAATAAATGAGAGCTATTGGGATGATGTAAAGATTGAGACAGAGACTATTATGATGGATGTTTTGCAGGAGCAAGAAACCATGGTTGAAGTTTCCTCTTTGGAGGTAAGTCAAGTTGAGAGTGAGGTGATTTATGAGTCTTTATTGGTACCACCTATTGTTTTTGAGTCTCATGTTCCTTTCTCTCAAAAACTTGACCTTATTCCTTCTTCTCCTATATTATATCTTCCATTGTTCCTTCTTTCTCCCCTCTTGAATGACTCTCATGATAATGTAAATAATGTATAATTGGTTTCTTTTTCTTCTTTTGAGTCATGTAAAAAGACTAACGGTTTTTCTTTTTCTTCTTCTTATAAATATAATTTTTCCTTTGATTTTTCTTTTGGTAGTTTTAGTAATATTTTAGTACTAACTTTTTTCATTTTTCCTTTCCACTCTTATATAATATGCTCTGAGATGTTTGCAGGAACATATGATAAGCTTCTTAGAGCATTGAACTATTATGAGTGATCTACTAATCTTAAACGGTCATGCAAGACCTTAAATTTGCGCTTATCGGGAGGCAACCCGACTTTGATTTTTTTTTGTTTGACTAACTTTGCTAATGTGTGATGAAGTCTTTTGCTAGGTACAAACATAGCCAATTTTTTGTCATCACTGCCTCATTACAACTATCGATTGTGGTGGAGGTGTCGATGCTTTTTGACACTCCCTTTGATTACCCACCCCTTTTGTAAGTTGTACCTCTGCCTCATTTAATTCCTCTTTGTTCACATTGAGGACAATGTGTCATTCAGCTTGGGGGAGGATGTTTGTCATCATTATTTAGCGCATGTTAGTTGCATTTAGAGTAGTTTTTTTTATTGCTTTCATAGGATGTTGCACGGTTTGTACCGCTCACTAGGAGTGGGATTTTACGTGTAACCAAAAAAATTGTACTGCTTTCTTAGTTACACTAGTTTATTTCATCTCATATTAGATTTCATCTCATTTTAATTGCATCTATGGGGCTATTGCTAGCACTTATTGAGAACCTTGTCGATATTTTACTACAATTCCTAAGCATAATTCATCTTGTTCATGATTCTTCATAGCACGATTGTTTCGCAATTGATTGTTTGTGGTAAGATTGATTGATCTCTCTCTGGCTCGATTTAACTTTATTGTGCAGACACCTTAAACTAAGTGAGCTTCTGTGCCAATAAACTGACGCATCTGTGTCAGTTCTATTCTTTCATGTGTGATTAGTTCCTCGTTGTTGCATTGATCTTGATTTTGACTTACTACTCCTTGATATTTGCTAGTGCATACATTTTGATATGATTGAGGCGTTTCATTTCATATTCTAAGCCCCAGAGTTATTCTTGTTTTCATATTATCCTTCCTCTAGCCCCGCTGAGCCTTTCTGACTATGTTTGATTGCTACCTACATTACAAGCCATTGGCCTCATTTAATATTAGTCCTAAGCCTAGCTTGGTGGAGCGAGTATTAGTTTTGGTTTGGTTTGTATTGAATTGAAGTGCTCGATTTGTGGTTTAGAAGGATGGAAAAGTATGTTTAGTGAGCTTTGAAATTGAATTGAAAGTTCGAAAAAAAAAGTGAAAAATGAAATGAAAAAGAAGTGAAAAAAAAGTTATGAATAAAGTGAAATAAAAAGGGTTATGATTGAATTTCTTGAGTGAAAAAGGTTATTGATTATATTTGGAGATTGTTGGTTGTTGCATGGAGTTGTTGTGACCTTTCTTTGTCATGTTTTCAGTTATATGATGCTCCCCCTTCTTGGTTTTTCCACCACAATTCCCAAATTATTTCATACCTTTAACCTCAGCTCCATTGCAACCCTTAAAAGTCCTCTTGATCATTGTGTATTGTATTGTTGAATATTAAGTGAGTCAAAAAGTCAAAGTTAAAGACTATATGTTTCATCTGAGTCGACTTGTTTTAGATTGAGTGTCATCATTTATCCTTTAAACACATGAGATATTTGAGCGCACATGACTATAGTGAGGTCTGTCAGGTTTGGTTAAATCCAGCTTGGGAGAGATGGTATGTGGTATGATTGGAGAGTCGATTGCGATACATGACATGCTATGTGGCTTTGTTCGAGATTGTTTCGATGCTTGGTTTGTGTAGTGATTATATCTCTCGTGTTTTCAATTGAGTGATTGACCCTATTGTCCTATATTGTAGGTTGTTTTTCTTTTCCAATGTCTATGTCTTATTGCTTGAGGACAAGCAATGGTTTAGCTTGGGGAGTTTGATATGTCACTTTTATATATAGTTTTTAGATGCATTTTGATTGCATTTAGAACTCCTTTTAGAGCATTTAGGTGCATAATGGCATGAATTACCTAAGTTGTGCTCTACTACTCCCCGTTTGCGTGTTTCGATGTTTTTCAGGTTATTTTGATGAAAATTGATTATGATTATCCAAGATCAAACCTATTAATCATTGAGGATGAAGATAGCTTGCACAAGGATCACAATGCATCCGTTTGGGACAATTTCAAGTTAGAATGAAGCAAAGAGTTAGTGAAAGAAGTGCCAAAACTGACACCTGTTCACTAGTTTGATCATAACTTTTGATAGAAAATTGATAATCAATAAATTCTAATTGGGTTAGAAAATATACTTCTAGGGCTTTCCAATGATAGGTTACACGCCCCAAACGGACTTCTGGTTTGAGAGATAAAGCCTTCACAAATTGACGCAAAATCGCAGTTTTCCCGTCCGGTCGACCGGGCGGTTTCGCCCGACCGGGTGAGAAAAAATCTTCATCAGAGCACAAGACTTGTTCGCCCGGTCAACCGGGCGAAAGAGACGTCAAAATTGTTTACGCGCCCGACCGGGCGGCCTTGCCCGGTTGACCGGGCGGAATCTCTCCTTTGCTCGTAAATTCAGAACACCGTCGCCCAACCTGGCGGTTTTTCGGGAGCTTTAATTTTAGCTTTTTTTAGCCGGTTTTGTAAAAACTATAAATAGGTCTTCTCACTCTTTCCAGCATGGCCTCCTTTAGACGTTATTTCTTAACTTTTAGTTTTTAGGTTTAGTTTTCTTCTCTTTCTCTCTAGTTTTAGTTGTAAACCCTAGTTTTTATTCTTCTTCATTAATTCATGAATTCTATTAGTTTCTTTCATTGATTTCTTTAATTATGTTTTCTTTTATAGTTTTAGTTTTTATTGTTTGTTTCGTGATTGAGTAGTCTTATTTTCTAGGGTTTGGGAATCCATGTTTATATGCTATAATTCTTGATGGATGTTTATTGATGGTTTCATTAGTCATTGTTATTTCTAATTGATTAGTGTTTTCATTGTTAATCTTGCAATCTGATCAATTGTCTGATTAAATATTGCTAATAATGAGTCATAGATCGAGAGATAGTAATTTTTAGAGGCTTACCTATAATTAGCAAATCTGATTATGTTGAGCGACCGTACTAGCATATGTTGATTTGAGAGCGTTAAGGCCCGACCGTAGGATTAACATGTGCTCTAGATATCTGATTAATTGAACCATTGATAATATTGTGATATATTATAGTTATAAACATGGTAAACCATTGCCCTAGATCCTTTTTAGTTTGATTAGAACTTTAATTCTCATAATCCTGATCTTGTTTAGTTTCTCTATACCTTAGAAGCTAGATTAAAATGACCATCTCTCTGTGGATTCGACCCTACTAACCCTACTACATTGTTAGAAGGTTTTGCAAGAATTATTTTTGACAGGTGTACGACAGCCTATCAAGTTTGCATCTCTATGTAAACCCTTGTTAAGTCTTCGGACTATAAAAGTTCATTCCCTAGGTCTAGTTTGCATCTCTATGTAAACCCTAGTTAAGTCTTAGGACTATAAAATTTTATTCTCTAGGTCTAGTTTGCATCTCTATGTAAACCCTAGTCAAGTCTTCGGACTATAAAAGTTCATTCCCTAGGTCTAGTTTGCATCTCTATGTAAACCCTAGTTAAGTCTTCGGACTATAAAAGTTCATTCCCTAGGTCTAGTTTGCATCTCTGTATAAACCCTAGTCAAGTCTTCGGACTATAAAAGTTCATTCCCTAGGTCTAGTTTGCATCTCTATGTAAACCACAGTCAAGTCTTCGGATTATAAAAGTTCATTATGTAAACCCTGGTTAAGTCTTAGGACTATAAAAGTTCATTCCCTTGGTCTAGTTTGCATCTCTATGTAAACCTTAGTTAAGTCTTCGGACTATAAAAGTCCATTCCCTAGGTTTAGTTTGCATTTCTATGTAGACCCTAGTTAAGTCTTATGACTATAAAAGTTCATTCCCTAGGTCTAGTTTGCATCTCTATGTAAACCCTAGTTAAGTCTTAGGACTGTAAAAGTTCATTCCCAAGGTCTAGTTTTCATCTCTACGTAAACCCTAGTCAAGTCTTCGAACTATAAAAGTTCATTCCCTAGGTCTAGTTTGCATCTCTATGTAAACCCTAGTCATGTCTTAGGACAATAAAAGTTCATTTCCTAGGTCTAGTTTGCATCTCTATGTAGACCCTAGTTAAGTCTTAGGACTATAAAAGTTCATTCCTTAGGTCTAGTTTGCATCTCTATGTAAGCCCTAATCAAGACTTCGGACGATAAAAGCCTAATTCATACCCTTAGGTCTAGCCTACTTTATTCCAAATATAAGTTCAAAGTCTAGCCATCTTTATTATCTAGCCTGCTTTGAGTCTAGTCTGCTTATTCTTCCTGTAAGTTCAAAGTCTAGTACTCAGCAAAACTCGATCATTCAATCAAGTCTGCTTGCATAGTCCAGTCCGGTTCATGTCTGTATTTGCATATAGTTAGGCTCATGTCTCCATCATGGTCAAACCCATACTAGTCCAAAACCATACCCATTTCTAAAAATTATCCATTTTCATTTCCCATCTTCATTTACATTTTCATTTCTCATCTCCATTTTTCATTTCGAAAATCATTTCTAAAATCTTACAAGCGAGGTCCACTTGATTTTGTTCATGACCGGTCGAGAGATTACAACATTAGGAACGCTTAATGGAGAAACAAAATGTGAACCTACTCTAAAGCTGATCAATATATCGCACTATCACCAGCCCGATTTCATATAGAGTCGTGAAGATTATTTTTGACCGCCTTCACAATAAAGGCGTGATCAAATCTATAGGGTCTACTCCGAACCCTGCACCTAAAAAAAATTCAAAAGGTTCAATAACTAAACTTTTACTTCAAATTCCATCTGACATCAAGTGTTTGATCCTGTCAATGCGCTGCAAAACATGGTCGAGGACAATAGACTTCTAATACTTGCTACAACGAGAATCTGCATCAGCAACTACCCCTTAGGCGGTGCATCAACAATTCAAAGGCTTAGTTTTTTATTTCCGGTTTCCTAGGATGAGTCAGAGAGTCCTTACCCTAAGCCAATTTTGTCCTTTTCCATCAAATTAATCTATGTCACTCTAGGACTTTATTTATTATAGCATTTCCATTTTCATTTCATTTTATTTTTGTCTTTATTTTTCATTGGCCTTTCACCATCCTATATGCTTCTAATTCAATGATGAAACTTAAATCACCTAAATGACTTTGATTAATAAAAAGTAAAAAATCGAAAAAAAAGAAAAATAAAAAAAATGGACAGAATTCCCTCCATCATTCCAATAAGCCATCAACTTCAATAAACCATCCTCATCCATGAAATCCAAAAAAAAATCCCTTAAACCATCATCTTCCATGATCCTTAACCATATAACCTTTCAAAATCAAAGCTCCATAAAATAACCTTCGAGCCTTCCAATACCCTAAACAACCAATAACTTGTGTACAAGCCTCACTACATTAAAAAAAAGTAAAAATGATCAAAGCCAGGCAAAAATATAAAAAGTGGAAAAATTCGAAGTGTGAAAAAAAAAAAGCAAAAGCAAAAGCAAAGCGCACAGGACGAAAAGAAAAAAGATGCAAAAAGGAAAAGCCAAAGGCAAAGAAATAAAAAGTCAAGCTAGGGGGCTTGCACACAAGTTCTACCCCTCATCTAAATCTTTCAATCCATTAAACCTTAACACGTATAATTCAAAGCCATGATCCTACCTTAGCCCAACCAATTAAACCTTCATCAAAGCGTTAAAACCTCAACCTTTCAACCTTTCCTATCCAACCATAAATCCTTCTCCAAGGTATGTCTAAACCCGCTAGGTTGAAAACCCGAAAGGGCGGCCTAGGCAAAAGTTAGGGCACAAAAAAAAAACTGATCCAGAACTACGAATGGTCTGATTCCGCAAGGATACGTAGGAATATTCATCTCGAGGTCCGACCGCTTCAATAAAATAAAATTAATCATGGTCTAATGATTTGACTTTATAAAATTCAGGAGCATACTCTTTCTAGATCCCGACATAGACTCGAGTCTGAACCTAGCCACGTCAAAGCCTTTCCCACCTACATCTATATACTTCCTCCGTTCTTTTTCTATTGCAATAATGAGACTTTTACACTATTCACTCACCACCCTTTCACTATCTCTTGTGATTTTTAAGTAAGGAAAAATATAGTCATGTGGGATCTTGTTAGATTCGTCTCGATTTATACTTTTCAAATATCAAATTTGTATAATTTTTACTAAAAAGCAATTTAAGATATTGATAGTTAAATTTGTGCATTGGCAAGCGTGAAAACTCTCTTGTTGCAATAGAAAAAGAACGGAGGTAGTAAGTCACAAATTCAAACTTTTTTGTTTTCTTATTTCAAACTCTCCTTGTCCCTGAAGGACTCTCTGACAATTTCATGATCTCTAGCGATATCTGAGTTTGCCTGTATTAACTCCCAAAGAAGAATCCCCGGTGAAGAACTCTGAACACTCAAGACAGATCAAGTACATTTCAATCAAGGCTCATAGTGCCTAATTTAAGACAAGCTTACCCAAAGTGGGGACTTCCTATATATGTGGTGGTTCCTCCAAATCAAACTCCCGAAAAGTTGTAATCTGCTGATTTCACTTGCGGACCCCGATTATTTACTAAAATAGTTTTTGAAAATCATTCTATTCATTCTATCTCTCTCTATATATCCAGATCTCCTAATCTTGCAAAACCCTGACCTTGCATTATATTTCATACCTCCTAGTTTTGCATAACCCTGACCTTGCATGACGTGTCATTTTCCTTAGTTTTGCATAACCTTAATCTTTGCATAGCGTCTCATGCATCCTTAGAGAGTCTAAGTTTGCATCTTTGCATCATTGTGTGCCTTATCTGAGTTATTTTTTCCTGAAGGTAATCAGATTTGCTTGTAGTTATTGCCCTGCATACTAACTTTGTTTTGCAGAGACCGGCGATATATAGATCCGTTCTAAACTGCAGAGTGTTTAGAATCGTTCACCGTCCCGACACCGTATACTAAGACTTTCGGTTTCCTGAACCTTAGTCAAAGTGGGGGCTTCTGTAGACACATAATCGTGTCTCCCCATTTAAGGGCCAAATGGTGAAACATATTGCGGTCTTAATTGGTCCGACCCAAGGGAGAGCAGTCCGAAGAGCCAAAACTATTTTAAAAAGTATGAAAGTTTATTTTAATGATCCAAAATCGTATTTTAAAGCCCAATTAATTATTCATGATAATTAATTGTATTTTGAGCCCATAAATAAAGTTTTGAGTCCAATCCATTGAAAAAGCCCAATAATTAATTATTCATGATAATTAATTTTTTTATTTTAATAAATAAATAGTTTCAAAGATACTTTTATAATTAAAATCGGATTTTATCCCGTAAAATCAGATTCCCAAATTTGAAGATAAAAGAAAATCGTTTAAAACGCGTTTTATAAAAAGGATGTCAAGGTGTGTCAGGCACAAGGCGGTCCGCCTGGCGCACCACGTGTGCTGAGCACACATGTCCAGTTGTGTCAGGCGCACCAATCTGCGCCTGACATGTGGCATTGTGCGTCACACAAAGTCGTGTCCTAACGCACTCCTCTGTGTCACGCACATGCTTCTTTTATATCTTTTTTAGTATTTTCCTATAAATACATGACCGTTTTCCGAATCAAAAAACACTTCAACACTTCGACTTTTTACATTACGACAATACACTTCGATATACTTACAAAACCTCTCTAAAAAAACTCATACTTTCATACTTTTCAAATACAAACACATATATTCAGACATACATACACGTTCAGATCTTCAGGCTTCACGATTACTCGTCCCGAAGGTTAATATTTTAGACCCAAGCAACGGTATAATCCTGAGGGTCATTGAATAAATTTATTATTTTATATTAAAGTTACTAACTCTTTCCTTCTTGATGTACATCTTTAATATAAAAATGCTCTTTTTGTACATTCTAACCGTTTTCTTCCTTTTTATTTATGATTCATATGCCTATGCATGATTGTGTGTTTAATGCTTTCATCACCTTAAATATTATTTTTGCTAATCAAGACCTAAGGAACTATTCTAATACTTCCTCCGTTCCATAATAAGTGAAACACTTACTATTTTAGAACGTTTCAAAATAAGTGAAACATACCTTAAATGGAAAAAAGAAAGTGACAAAATGACAAGAGTACCCATCACAAACTTGTGTGGTTTGTTTTTCTCTCTCCTCCTTTTGATAATGTAAAGGGTATTTATGACTTTTTGGCTTTTGAAAGTGATGTTTATTAAATCTTGTGCCCAATTCCTATGTTTCACTTATTATGGAACGGAGGAAGTATTAATCAGATAATTTGAACAACCTGCTAGGTTCCCTGTAATCTTGATTGCCTAATAACATATCACTAAAAAATAGTCTTTTATGTGTTTCATGAACCAACCTAGACTAATATTTTTGTAGGGTGTATGAAAATATTATCTGGTTATTCTTTTGCATAAAACTTGACATGAATCAATATTAAATAGAGGCGAATGTGGTTCCTGACCGTGTTCGTACCCTCACCCCCGAACTCAATCTTTGGTTCATTGACCATCTATGGAGTCAGGACGGGGAAATCTACATTGGATAAGTCCCAAAGTTGTCCCAAGGTTTTCTAATATCCAATTAGGTTTATGAGTCTTCCTTTAAAGACTTGTTGACGACGTCTCTCTGTTTCAAAACGTTTTCAATAAAACCTTTACAATGAGGTAGTCAAATACACGCTCATCCCGCGAAGGCGAATAAAAACACGCCTACAATGACTGACTTAAATATTAAGTCATTTGGACAAAGATATCCTTTAGAGAAGTTAAGAGAAAGTAGGCGTGTGACTAAGAGGAGAAAAGAGGCGTGTGGATTGACTTGGTCAAGTCCAAGTTTGTTATGTGAGTAAGTGATAGAATCACTTAGAGAGATATTAGTAAGCTGTATCACAAAAAGAACATTACTCTCTCTCCTCCATCTGTGTCACACATCACTCTCTCTTATTTCTTTGTCTCACATTGTTTTGAGTTTGAGCAATAAACACTGAGTAATTGTTCATCATCGGATTATTGGATCTAAGCTTTCAATCTAGTGAGGTTTCGGACGTACTGTGTGGATACTTATAGAGGAGCCGCACATTGGAGTTCTACATTAATTCCGTAGTCAAAACTAGCAAAAGGAAGGCACGCTTCAAAGGTATAATATAGGGAATTCTACATGGCTCCTCTTTGGATTTTTTCTTACGGTGGCAAGCCAAAAAAATTTTTATACCAAGTGACCTCCTACTTTGGCTAATTATACTTTAGTGGCCTTAATTCACTTAAAACCTAGCTAACCCGTCATTTAAAATAAATTTACTAACCCACTCCACTAGTTAATTACCCTAATTCAAAATCCCCAATCCCTCTTTCCTCAAAAGAAAAACCCCCCACCCGTCTTGACATTTTTGCTCTGATAGCTGCAATTATCATATTTTAATTCTGCTTGTCTACCAAATCATGTATTAACTCATCTAGCTGTCTCTTTGATCTTGATTATCTTTGTAATTCCTTAATATTGCTGATAATATGGGCGGTTCCAAGTTTCTTTGTTGTCTATATGTATGCCCCATAATTTCATAGCAGCTTATATGGTAATCTAGGCCTCACTGCAAATGCTTGATTTTGAATTTTTGGAGTCAAGTAAATGGTGGTAGAGGCAGAAATAATCTTGAAGATAAAGTCTGACCTTTGGTCGTTACTGTAGAGAACATAGCTTTTTGAACATGCAAAGTTTCTTGGGAACTCTCAGTATATTATGCTTCAACTTCAGGCATATAAACTCATATATGCACATATGCTAGCGGAGGTTGGAAAGGTTTCAGATTCATTGAAGTATGTACATGTGTCTTTTGTTTATTGTTAGAATCTCTTTTTCTTGGTGTTGCTTTAAGATAATGGATTAATACACATACTGTCAAGTTGTTAACAAATCTCTCAAGATTGGGCGAACCCTACGAGTGAGAGGGAGAAGAGGAAGAGAACAGAGAAGGTGAGAAGGAAAGGAAGGCGGGAGTTTTAATCGAGAATGGGAGGGTTTTTATTGAAATTATAATTAACTAGAGGGGTAGGTTAGTAAAATTACATTAAATGATGGGTTAGCTAGGTTTTAAGTGAATTAAGGCCACTAAGTATTATTAGCCAAAGTAGGTCATTTGATATAGAATCTTTTTTGGCCCGCCACCAAGTAGAAAAACCCTAAATAGGAGGCCACCACGTAGAATTTTCCTAAAATATATATATTTAGATTCATCATATGTATATGCATGAGAACGTGTATTTATGGTTTTAATCTACTGCGTAATTATTTATTAAACCTAACATTTCATTCATTATCCTGAATAGAGCTTACAATTATCCATGGGTGAGTGGATCATCAACCCACCCGCTCCAGATATATGGATGAAAACCCGCAATGAGGTGGGTGACGGACGGGTGGCGCGGAGGGTCGGAGACGGGTGAGATTTTTTTTATCCATCACCCCCCATCACCCGCTCCATCCATCCACCCTATATATATATATATGTATGTATATATATATATGTATGTATGTATATATATGTATGTATATATATATATATATATATATATATATATATATATATATATATATATATGCATACATATATATGTATATATGTATATATATATATATATATATATATATATATATATATATATATATATGTATATATATATATGTATATATATATATAACATACTAATAAATACTATTATATATAAGTATATATAATAATTTATGAAATATACTACTATATATATATATATTATGATTAGTATTTAATTTTGCCATGTATTAAGAATAGACAATTGGTATTTAATTAGTGGCTTTGCTGTTAATCGATGGCTAAATTTGTATTAATTTATTTCTAGAAAAGTGAGTAATAGATGTTAGATTCCTAACCTAATTAGAAATCCTCTAATATATAGTCATATCTCCTAATACTAGTAGGAAACCAAATTACAAGATAAGGAAGCCAAATAAATCATTAAATGGCCGAAATTATCAAAATCGCGTGCGCGTAAGAAGTTTCTGGAGACTCGACCAACTTGTGAAGCTCATATCTCTTAGAATACAACTCGTCTTGGGCCGTGCAAACTATCGTTGGAAAGCTCATCAAGCCTACTTTCCAATGCCTCTGGAATCAACCCAAAATCAGCATCGAGTCAAAAGTTATCGATAAAATAGTGAACATGACTCGATTTTCACAATTCTTTCAATGAATTCCAACTCCAATTTAGCTCCAATTTGCACTCAAATACATCCAACATGATCCTTATCAATGTAGCTTGCTTCCAATTGCTCCTAAGTACTCAAGCTTGTCCAATAATACTCCAATTATGTTCTCGATACCTGAAATTCATCAAAGAATACCAAAAACGCACAAGAGGAGTAATATTTCGCAGATTAGTAAGTAATAGTATGCAATTATGAACTACAATGCATCTAAATGTTCCTAGAATGCAACCGAAATGCATCTAAAACCTATATAAAAATACGACTCGTCCCCCAAGCTAAACCATTGCTTGTCCTCAAGCAATTAGTCATAGACATTGGAAAAGAAAGACAACCTACAAAATGGGACTACGATAGGGCGAAACACACAATTGAGAACACAAGAGATACAATTACTACACGAACCAAGCATCGAAACATTTTCAAGCAAAGCCGCATAGCACGTCATGTAATGCAATCAACTCTCCTAGCATACCACATACCATCTCCCCCAAGCTAGACTTAATCAAACCTGAGAGACCTCACTTTAGTCATGTGCACTCATACTCTCATGTGTTTATGGCATAATCAATGTCACTCAACCTAAACCATGTCAACTCAAATGAAACATTTACTCTTTAACTTTGATTATCGACTCACTTTCCACTCGAAATTATAACGCAAAAAGATTATGAGGAACTTCAAGGGTTGTAATGGGGCTGAGGTTATGGGTAGGAAATATATTTGGAAATGTGGTGTTAAAATCCAACTAGTGGAGAAAACAACACTTTAACATCTATGGCCATTAGATACAAATGTCACAAAAACTTCTACTAGAAGTTCAACATCACATTCCATTAAATCAACATAGTACCCATCTTTATCAACTCCAACCAATTTCACTGACCTTTTATTCAATCCTTTTTTTTCAATTTTTCAGAATTATTTTTCACAACTTCTTCATCATTCTTTTCATTTTGCACTCTCACACTATTTCAAGCAACTTTCTTTCAACAAATTTTCTTCCAATAATTACCGCCGAACCACAAATACAAGCTCAGAAAATAATCTTTAATGCTACTCCACTTAGCAAGGTCTGGGTAGAGAAATCATAAAAGGCTTAAGACTTGTAATGTAGGTATTAATTCAGAATAAAGTCTGGAAATGCTCAGTAGGGCTAGAGAAAGGATAACATATATGAAAAGAAAATATCTCTAGAGGCTCAGAACAATGAAAAGAATGCCTCAATCATATCCAATTGCTTATAAAGTCAAGTGTCAAAGAGTACCAAGTCAAAGTCCTGATCCATGCAACAAATGAGGAACTAATCACACATGAAAGAACATAACTGACACAAATACGTCAGTTTATAGGCACAAAAGCTCGCGTGGGTTAAGATGCCTAAACAGTAAGGTTAAATCAAGCCAGAGAGAGATCAACCAATCTTACCACAAGCAATCAATCGCTATACAATCATGCTATGAAGAATCATGAATGAGATGGATTACGCTTAAGACCGTAGTAAAGATATCAAAAAGGTTCTCAAAGAGTGATAGCAATATTCCCATAGATGCAACTAACATGAGATGAAATCTAATATGCTGACGCAACTAAGAAAGCAGTATAATTTTTTTGGTTACACGTAAACTCCCACTCCTAATGAGCGGTACAAACCGTGCAACAACCTAAGAAAACAGTAAAATCTACACTAGAAAGCAATAAATGATAGAATATCCCTCCCCCAAGCTAAAAATTACAGTGTCCTCACTGCAATAAACAAGATTAGAGAAGGAACACAGATGAAATCCATCAATCACCGAATCACCAAATCATCGAGCACTCCTGCAAACACCACAATCCACCACTATTGCCGCACACAAATCCCAACAAAGAAAGAATTTAATCAAGGTTGCCTAAAAATCCAACAAGTATAGCAACACAAACAAAAATCCAAGCAAAAATTGAAAGGAACATCAAGAGCATCGACGAGATAGAATAAAGAGGCTTACTGCCCAAGTTAATGGGAAAAAGAGTCGAATAAGCTCAAAATTTATATCGCAATGCTTCTTGAAAACCAACTTGAAACAATTTATAGCCGACGTGCACGGATCCTGAAACAACCATCAATTAGAAAAAGGGAAAAAGGAAAAGAAATTAGGTGTTGAAGAGAAAAAGTAATAATAAAAAGAAAAGGAACAAAAATAGGTAAAAAGAAAAAGAGAATCAGAGTATACAAAAGATAGAAAGAAAAGAAAAACAAGAAATAAGATGAAAAAGGAGAGAGTATAAAGAGAGAGGAAACAAGAACAGAGAGATTAAGAAACAGCGGGAAAGTCGGGTGTTGGGGTGGCTGGGGCTATTGGGGGTGGTCGGAGGCGAACCCGGGCACGGCTAAAGAGACCACGAGCGGGGCTTTCGGGTGCAGCGGTGCGGGGTGTGGCGGTGAAACGGTGGTGGTTTGCGGCCGGTTCCGAGCAGGGGAGTGAGAGGGAGGCTTCGCTGGTGACTGGGCGGTAGTGGGGTTTGCGGGACGGTGGTGCGTTGGTTGGGAGGCATGATGGTGGCAGGTGATGTGATGGTGGTGGTGGTTACTACTGGTCCCGGATTGTAATCGATGGTGGTGGGTCGAAAGAAAGTGCGAAGGAGGGGACTAGGGGCTGTTGTTGGTGCACGGCGGTCAGTGGTGGTGGTTTGGAAGCAGTGCTGGTGAGTGGTTTGTGCGCTAAGGGAGAGGGGAGAGCTGGAGTGGAGGAGAAAAACGAGGATAGGAAACAGGGGAATGGGTTTCTGTTTGAATCATTAAATCTCAAAAAACGCGGGTCGCGTTTCATGCCGCGAGTCGCGGTATGCTCTCGGCATTTGTCCGCGAGCTGGGCCATTGTACCGCGACTCGTCTTTTTGAAGATCTTCTTCCAGCTTTTTTTTCTACGAACACATTTTTTTTATAAACCTATAAACGCACCAAAAACAAACACAAAACATCGATGTAAATAAGATCACACAAAAAGGAAAAATCAAAGAAAATGAAAAAAAAAATAGGTGTAAACTCGGGTTGCCTCATGAAAAGCGCAAATTTAAGGTTTTGCATAACCGTTTAGGACTAGTATACCAATGCAGAAGAGTTCAACGCTCTAAGAAGCTTATCATATGTTTCTGCAAACATCTCAGAATATGTTATATAATGGAGAGAAGTAGAAATGAAATATATTAGTCCTAAAAATCTATCAAAACTAGAAAAAGAAAAATCAAAGAAAAAATGATTTTTACAAGAGCATGAAAAGGAAAAATTGTTAGTCATTTTACATGACTGAAAAGGAGAGATAACCACTAACTGTAAACCAATTATATGGTCATAAGAGTCATTCAGATGGGGAGAAATACAGAACGATGGGGGGTATAATATAGGGGTAGAAGGTATAAGGTCAAGCTTTCGAGAGAACGGAACATGAGACTCAAAAATTGTTGGTGGACCCGACAAAGACTTATGAATAACCTCACTCTCATCTATAGACTCCTTCAATGAAGGATTTTCAACCAAGGGTTGTTCCTCATTCAAAACGTCCTTCACATCAATCTTCCCAGTAATTTGATAATCATCCCCGTAATTTTCAAGTTCTTTCCAACCCTCATCATCATCATCATAAATATATGAGTGGAAACTATAACTCCGAGCAGATTGACAATCATATTGGGGAGAGGGGTCAAAATCATTTATTAATGTCACATCACATAAAGAAATATAATGAAAAGTAGAGTGACAATTAGAACTATATGGAGGTGCTGTAATGTAGCTTTGAGGTGAAGGAGTGGAGGAATTTTCCTGGACTGGTCTAGCAGATAATGACATATCCCACTCATAATTATTCTTAGCCAACCACTCGATTAGATCCCAGCAATAATCAGGTGATTGGGATAGAAATTGTCCATTAGACATAGACTCAAACACCACTCTACTTTCTTCATTTAAACCCTCATAAATCACTCGGCACATATCCCATTGTTCATATCCGTGATTAGGACCAATAAAGTCTCCAAGTCTACGATAGTATTTCCAAAACAATTCATTCTCATATTGAGGAAAATAGAAAACTGCTCTAGAATTACTAGCATGTATATGGGGATCACAACGCATATCAGGTAATTGATTAGAACTCATGCAAAAATTGGAAGTATATTGACACGATGTATCAATATAAGAAACATGAGAATCTAAAGAATTATAACCATTGGTCCTATCAATAGAATTGTCCCTATTATAGTGATAATATGACTCCATGAACAGTGAAAGGGAAGAAATTTACAAAAGTAAAAAAAAAGTTATTTACAAAAGAAAATAAAAATATACACAATGTAGTCTATTAAATCTATAATCAGACTAATTCTAATCTGTTACCTCCCCGACGACGGCGCCAAAAACTTGTTAGGGTTTTATTTTAATGCCGCAAGTGTACGGTGTTGTAGCACATACGGGTCGAACTCAGGGAGGTGCAATATTAAACACTACTTGATTTTAGATTACGAAATAGTCACACAATCCAAATATATGAAGAATAGTCTATAAACTAAAGGCTAAACTAATGACGATATATGGCAAACTATATGAATATGATAATTAAAACACTAGAATTAAGTATCACCACTAATATGAATTGGTCAAAACATAACTCACATCCCAGTTATTCAATTATAGTTTAGACGAGATTGACATTCCCTTATGACTCAGTAATAAAGCACAGCTGCGAACCGAAACTAAATACTCGTTCATTCCTCAATACCTAGAGCTCACTTTCGTGATAGCTAAAGGCCTAACTAATATGCATGTCTCCTATTTTCATGGCTTACACACATAATTAGAAGCATTCAGAACCAATGTCAAATAATTCCCAATTTTAGTTCTCACCTATTTTCATGGGAGAATTCAAATCAATGACAAGATTATCTAAATCAAGACCCAACTTTTGTTGATGCACTCAATTGATAAAATAACAATTTAACATCAAATAAATATTCTTAATCTCAACTCCAACTTTCGTTGATAATATAAAACTAGGGCTAAATCAAGATGCACAATTGATAATAACAATAATCTTATCAAACCCTAAATATATAATTCAATTAAATGGGAATTAGAGAAAAATCATATGATTAATCCATACTACGGCTCAACTCAATCCTAGATAAAAAGACTAATCACTAATCATGGCAATAAAAGCAATAATCATAATAGAAAACATAATTAAAATATAATAAAGAGAAGAGAATAAAACTTGATTAAATTGAAGATGAATATGAAAGCTTGAATCTTGAATCTCCAAAGTAACAATAGAAAACAAACTAGGGCATAAAACTAGAGAGAAAACTCGAAGAAGAATAACGTGATATTAGAAAAGTGAGTAATAGATGTTAGATCCCTAACATAATTAGAAATCCTCAAATATATAGTCATATCTCCTAATACTAGTAGGAAACCAAATTACAAGATAAGGAAGCCAAATAAATCATTAAATGGCCGAAATTATCAAAATCGCGTGCACGTAAGAAGTTTCTGGCAGACTGGGCCAACTTGCGAAGCCCATATCTCTCAGAATACAACTCGCCTTGGGCCGTGTAAACTATCGTTGGAAAGCTCTTCAAGCCTACTTTCCAATTCCTCTGGAATAAACCCAAAATCAGTATCGAGTAAAAATTTATGGATAAAAGAGTGAACATGACTCGATTTCCACAATTCTTTCAATGAGTTCCAACTCCAATTTAACTCCAATTTGCACTCAAATACATCCAACATGATCCTTATCAATGTAGCTTGCTTCCAATTGCTCCTAAGTACTCAAGTTTGTCCAATAATACTCCAATTATGTTCTCGATACCTGAAATTCATCAAAGAGTACCAAAAACGCACAAGAGGAGTAATATTTCGCAAATTAAGTAATAGTATGCAGTTATGAACTACAATGCATCTAAATGCTCCTAGAATGCAACCTAAATGCAACTAAAACCTATATAAAAATACGACTCATCAAAACTGCCGCACTATTTCTCACATTACAATATACTACCTCTGTATTTTTTTAGTTTCAGTATTTGCTTTTTCACATTTGCCGAGACGCTTGTTTGAACATTAATTTCTCTTATTCGGTGTAAGTAAAAATTATAAACTTTTGATATTTGGAATCCTCGCATTGAGATGAATCTAACTGGACCCCACTTGACTATGTGTTTTCATATATAAAGGTGCGAGATAACTTAACAAAGTTGGTTGATGAATAGTGCCAAAAAGCAAATGGTGCAACTAAAAAAATACGGAGGTACTCCCTCTGTTTTTTTAATTGCTACATTGTGTATTACACAAGAATTTAGGCAATGTCACTTTCAAGCTCTTTAAAGGGTACTTTTTGATCCATTCAATATAAAAAATGGGAAAAGGTGAAAAAAAGTACTTTTTGGTGGAAAAATAGTACTCTTTGGTGGAAAAAGAGAAAAACAAGTATAATAGTATTACTTTTTGGTGGGCCAGGTACCCCAAACAAGGAAAGTTAAACAATGTAGCAATTAGAAAGAAACAATTATTTAAGGAAAATGTAGCAATTAAAAAAAATAGAGGGAGTAGTATATAGTCAGGCTCAGCTAAAACCCTACCAGCATATTCCGTTATTCTTAGTGACATCACCTAGGACATCACAAACTACAAGACAAGAAAAGGAAATAAGTGAAAAACTGTCATTTCCAGAGAATGACAGTGCACAAAAATAAATGGGCTGCTGAACTACAATCATTAGGATAAAAAGTGTGACAATATGTGTCACTCAACGAGTATTAAGGGAGAGGTTCTAGGTGGGTCTTTAGTTGCATATATTAGAATAAAAAACAGAGTTGGCATATTATTTATGAATTCTTTATTGAGGAGAGAGAATGTAAGTGGGTAATATCCATGATTGATTTATAGGGAAGTGAGTACTCCATCAGTCTCAGTGAACACTTTCCTTTTATGTTTGTCCCAAATTAGTTTGAACACTTTCATTTTTGGCATGGTCTTGCTAACAATATATTATTTCTTTTAGACTCCTTTGACCCACACTCTACCTTTATCAATAAAAAGTTACCCCAAATTTATCTCTTTTCCAATAAAAAAAATACTCCACCAACTCCTATTACATCTATTTTTTTATTAAAATAACATTTGATAACGACACTACAACTTATCATCTTAAACTACGTGTTCCAACAAGTATTCAGATCTTTTTGGGACGGAGGGAGTAATATAATAAAAAAATAGAAGGTAAATAATATTTTAATGGGTGGACCCATGCCAAATAAGGAAATGAAAAATATATATGGGACAACCATAAATGAAAAAATGGAAAATCTATTAGGAAAGAAGGGAGTATAAATTTAAGCTATGTAAAAGTATTAGGTGAGGCTACCGGCCACTCCAATAATTGGAGTGTGACGACTCTCAAATATAGGACTTCAAATCCCTCACAATTTAAATTTCTTATCTCAAATTTTGGTTTTTAGAACTCTGATTATAAACCTAGAGAGTCTCAAAAATAGGGGTCTAAGTCTGAAATTTTAGACTTCGAGTTTTAGATTTTGAGATTGTCTCATATTTCAAATTTTTATCTCATATTTTGGGCTTATGGTGTCGAAGTCCAAAATTTGAGATTTAATGCATAATATATATGAGACTCATACCCTAATATGTGATGAGAATGAAAATTCACAATAACTACGATGCGATCTCGAAGATATAATCTCATTGCTTAATAGTTATTGAGACTCAAAATCAAAGTAAGAATAATCAGAATTAGAAAAATGTAGTCTACCTAAGTGAAGAAGCCATTGAGGCTAAGCAAATACGGAGATCTCTCTTCGTAAATTATCTCTCTATCTCATCTTCTTCTTCTTATGCAATTTGGTTCTTAATGATCCATAACAAATTCACAAATACATACTCTCACACTCGTTGAAATAATAATGGGTGTTGAAGTGCTGATTCACAGACATGAGTCTTCTGTCTTCATCTTTAACCTCTACCATTAGACCAATTGATAGGAAATATTACATTTGTTAAAAGTTACAACCTAGGTACAAGCTTCAATGTGGATTTTGTTGATGATTTTGTTGGAAGGGAGAGTGAGAGAGCTTGAAAATTACTCGCTCTGTATTTATTTGTTAAGTTCTTCCTACTTTTTTTTGACCGAAAAAGCAAGTAGCAATTGTCATTCAATAAAAGATTTGTCCGCAACAACAAGCGAAAGAATGTCAACGGGACACTCTTCCATCCACACTAACTTCTCATTAAAAGAAAGTGAGAGGTTAGCCATAGCATGAGCTACCTTATTACAAGACCTTCTACTAAAACCAAAAGAACAAGCTACAAAGCTACTTGCTAAAGCTTTAATGTCATTCAGAATCACCAAAGAGGGGCTAAGAGCATGTGCCTTCCCCGTGATTAGAGCCACCAACTCGCTGCAATCCACCTCAACTTCCACTCGCCTAAACCCCGCCTCGAAGGCCAGATGTAGCCAAAACAAGAGTGCTGCAGCTTCGGCTTGAAGGACATCCCCTGAATTACCTCCACGCTCCCCCGCAGCTATAAGAATATCCCCCTCACAATCTCTCACCACCATACCTTTCCCAACCTTCCCTTCCTTTGTGAGAGCAGCGTCCATGTTTAGCTTTGTCATGCCATCCCTAGGAGGACACCACGTTGACTTCGCCACACATGGAGCTTGTACTTCTTGGGCCTTATCGTCACATTCACCATCCACTTCAAATTCATGCAGTAGGCTCATGATCTTATTAATTGCAAGAAGGGGGTCAAGACTTCTTCCCTCGAAAACCCATAGATTACGCATCTGCCATAGTTGCCAAGTTGTCAGCATTACAATCTCCCAAGAACGCTCCTCCTTACACAGGTTTGCCATACTCTCCCCCCATTCTATCAAACTTGAAGTCCACCCATTGAACTCCATCCTCAAAGGAGAACATCGCCAAAGAAGCTTGCTTTCATTACATTCTAAAACCATGTGGGTCACGGTTTCCGGGGCAACACCAAAACGACGACAAATACCATCAACATTCATTCCTCTACGAGCAAGATTATCCATGGTAGGAAGACCATTTCGGAGCGCACGCCACATAAGATTCTTCACCTTCTCAGGGACCTGGGCCCTCCAAACTTTCTTCCACAGCCACGCCTTCTCTTTGACAGAGGAAGGGCTTACACCCCCCCTTCCTTCGCTGCAGCTCCATATGATACGCACTTCGGATTGTGAAATTCCCTTTTTTGGTGGGAGCTCACATGATAAAATCATCTTGTGCACTTTTAGCTATCACAATATCCGAGATTGCAGCCATTTCAGATGGTGAGAGGACTTCGCTGAGGCTGCGGAGATCCCAGCTAAGCCCATCCACACTTCTCCAGTCCTGCATTACTCCATTCAGGTCAAGATCAGCAGGGGGCAGTCAAAATACGACCCCTCGGGAGGCCATGAACCCAAGCATCTTTCCAAAAATGAACTTTCCTACCGTTCCCAACAACCCATGTTGAATCTTCCTTTAATAAATCCCTTGCCAAAAGGATTGACCTTCATGTATAGCTTGAGTTTTGAGGGATCTTTGCATCCCAAAAAGTTGTGTGCGGGAAATACTTCTATTTTAGAACAGTAGCAGCAAAGGAGTCGGGGTTTGAGTAGGGGTGTAAGTGGATTGGACTGGATTGGACTTTGCCAAATCCAAATCCAGTCCAAAGTTTTTTGGACTCGAGAAATTGAGTCAAGTCCGATCCAAATATTTTTTGAGTCAGGTCAGTCCAGGTCAGATAATTTTTCTTGAGTCAGAATCAAGTCCAGTCCAGTTCGATTATTATATTTTTTTTTTCCCGATTTAGATTCAATAATTCACAACGTTTTCTCATAATTGAATTTGAAAAATTAAGCTCATTATATCCATTCCATAAAGTAAGTCACATACATCTTTTATATTATATATATAAATATCACATATATATACATTATATATATAAATATTAAATATATATTATATGTAAAAAATATTTTTGGACTGGACTGGACTTATTGGACTCCAAAGGGGTGAGTCCAAATCCAGTCCGAAAATATTTGGACTCGAAAATTTGAGTCCGAGTCCAGTCCAAAAAAATTTCAGTCCAGTCCAGTCCGATAAGTTTGGACTGGACTGGATTGGACTCTGGACTTTTCCCAGTCCGCTTACACCCCTAGGTTTGAGACAAGCCTCCAGAACTGCTTGGCAAGTAGGGCCGAATTAAATGCACTAAGGTCCCTGAGACCTAAACCACCCATATCCTTGGAAAGACACATTTTCTACCAGCTAATCAAAGCTAGTTTACGCTCATTATCCTACTGACCCCACCAAAAATTTCCGCATAAAGAGACCATGTTGTTAATAGTTTCCGGGAGTTTAAAACACTGCATAGCATACGTCGGAATAGCTTGCACAATCGACTTAATTAGCACTTCTCTTCCTGCTCTTGAGAGGCAGCGTTCAAGAATAGCTTGGAAGACTATTTTCTTCGATCTTCCAATGTAAGTTGGAAGGCCAAGATATTTTTCGTGCTCAAGCACCGCCGTGAAGTTAAGCTTCAACTGAAGCATATTCTGCAGATTAGTATGAACATTACGGCTGAACGAGGCTTTCGATTTTTCCAAGTTTATTTTTTGACCTAAGGCTGCTTCATAGGTAGTAAGGATATCAAGCACAACATCAGCTTCATTAGAGCAAGCTCTAGTAAGCAACAGAGTGTCATCTGCAAAAATAGGTGAGAAATAGGAGGTACATTTCTACCAATTTTTACTCCATGAATCAACGCCTTTGTTTCAACATCACGAAGGAGGGCCGAGAGACCCTCAGCACAAATGAGGAAAAGGAAGGGTGACATGGGGTCACCTTGTCTAAGTCCTCTTCCCGGAGTGAACTTGCTAGTAGGGAAACCATTAAACAGGAGAGAATAAGACACACAGGAGATACATTTCATAATTAACTCCACAAACACAGCATTGAACCCCAATTTCAACATCATACCTTGAATAAAAGACCACTCAACCCTATCGTAAGCTTTGCTCATGTCTAATTTCATAGCCATAAATCCCTTTACCCCATTCTTTTTCTTCCTGAGATAGTGGAATAGCTCATAGGCCACTAAAATATTATCAGTAATTAGTCTGCCAGGAACAAAAGCACTCTGAGACTCGCTTATGACATTTGGCAGAACTAATTTTAATCTATTAGAGACTACTTTAGTGACTAAGTTCTTCATACTTGAAATCTTAACATTATTCACAATTGGAGAGAATCTTCTAAACATTTTTCAATAAAAAAAGAAAAAATATAGTCATTTGGGGTCATGTTTGATTCGTCACAATGAATACTTTATTAATATTCAATCGTTATAATTTATACAAACATGTAATGAAAGATATTTAAGGTCAAATAAGTACACTGGCAAACGTGTACAGTTAAAGTAGGCAGAACAAAAAAATACAGATGGAGTAGGGTTTTGCTGGGAAGTGACAATGGGAAAGAGGGTTGAATTGTCATATGGGTATTTTAAAATCTATCTTTAACTATATAGGTATTTTGAAAACTATTTGTAATTATATGGGTATTTTAATAAAAAAAAAAGTAGCGACATTTGAGTATCTTTAAAGATATTACCTCCGTTCCTAAATAATAGTTACACTTTGACTTTTGACCTATTCACAAAATTCAATTTGACTATCATTTGTGATTTATGGGTAAGGAAAAATATAGTTATGTGGGGTCTTGTTTGATTCGTCTCGATATGCATTTTAAGAATATCAACTTTTTATAATTTTTACAAATACAAAATTAGAGATATTAGTACTCAAAGTTTTGCATCGGCATGCGTAAAAAGTGTAAGTGTAATTATTATTTAGGAACGGATGTAGTATTCATTTACCATTTGGGTATTTAAAAAGCTCCACGTATATATATGTATTTAATAAAACTTTGTTAACCATATACTCCCTCTGTTTCTATTTGATGGTTACACTTTTCCTTTTCAAGCTTGCCAATGTAAATGTTTGAACATTAATATCTCTGATCTGTATATATAAAAATTATAAAAATTGACATTCCAAAAGTACATATCGAGACGAATTAAACAAGGTCCCACATGACTATATTTCTTCACCCATAAATCATATATGATAGTCAAATTGGAATATCTGTATAGTGTCAAAAGTTAAAGTGTAACCATTAGATGAAATACTCAAATGGTAAAAGGGGGATTCTTAAAATATCGTCATGTCCCTAACTTTTTAAAATATCCACATGAACAATTGGTGTAATTTAAAATACCCATCTGACAATTCGGCCGTCGAAAATGATAATATCCAACGGATGGTGGGGCGTCGATGTAGGAAAACGCCTCTTGAGTAGCTTGCCACACCTGGTTATTGGTGCGACTCGCCTCACCCAATACCTCTACATAAAATAATAAGTTTACCAAAATGAATTAAATTCAACAACATTAAGTTTAGAGAAATAAATTTAGTTTAAGAAAACAAAGACAAATCAGATATTTCAAAGTGACAACACCTGAGTAACCTCTCTAGGGTTATTTACTCTCATAAGAGTGAAATGCAGAATAATAAATAAATGCAATAATTAAACATAGGTTAGAGTTTTACAACCTTCTCCGATCCATAACGTTAGCTATTACGAAGTTTATTGTCATTCAATGATGAACTAGTGTCCTACAATTTGCCAGATTCCATTTCAATTGCCTACCATGTGGCGAAGAAATTCCCAAATTCTTTTAATGTTCACCGAATCATCCGATGTCGTCTGGAAAGAAGATTTTATCGTAATCAATATCATCTATTTATATACACTAATAAACCTTGATAATTTTGTCCTACGTGTCAGCTTCAAAATTGCTCTCGAGAATTAACCCTCAAATCGACACTCTCACAAGAATATTGCCACGTGTCGAGTTTTTTCACTAAAACATTGTCCAACTAGGACAAATCGCCATGTGTCATCCAAAGTACTAATGCATTGGCCGAAATTTTCATTCTCTCCCCTAAATGATTCGAAATGCAATCAATTAGAATCTTCAATCATGTGCAACTTGATCACCCATATCTCAATCATTCCTAAATTGCATAACTTGATTTAAGGGATTGATTCAATCACTCCTAAATATGGGAAATTATATATGGCCGAAATTGATTTACTTTTTTTTTTAATTAAACTAGGTAATAACCGGTTATTTGATGGATTGATTAAATTAATATGTAATAAGGAATTTCGGATTTCTTACAATTTTGATGGAGGAAACCTAATTAGTTTTTTCACTATAAATACCCTCATTATATTTGCCTACCACTACACAATCAAAAGTCAAATACCCTAAACACATTCATATACATCCGAAAACCTTTATATTGTTTTGAATGAAGCATAAATATAAATCACTTGACACACCATCTTCACCTCCTACAAATTTAAAAGTTTGGCATCCTAAAGTGGAGCATTCTAATTTTTATGACCACGAAGGTATGGTACTAACAATGTTCCGTTCCGGTCATATTAAATTCTACAACGTTTGCAAGGATGTTGCAGATTCAGAAGATTTGAATTGTGATAATTGGTATATGTCGGAGTATGTCTTTTCTACAATAAACGATTCTAGAATTTATATTGATCTAGAATATATGGCACTACACTTTCTTCATTGCAAGCCTTACCGAGCTCATTATTTATGTCGAATTCCATTTGAAGAAATCAACATGAACGACGGAGGTGTTATACCACCTACAAACACAGTTTTGTTGCGTTATTTATCTAATGAAAGTAGGGCTGCACACCGGTCCAGAACCGGACCGGACCGAAACCGGCTGGACCGGTGGACCGGTTTAGTGGATTTACGCGGACCTGGACCGGACCGGTTACGATTCCGGTCTAGACCGGACCGGACTCGTGCTTTTTCGGTCGGTCCAGTGTCCTGGACCGGTTGGACTTGTTTTGCTTTTAGGGTTTTTTTCTTAATTCAAAAAAAAAAAAACCTGTTTTGTTTCTAGAAATTGCCATAGCTTGACCCATCTGTTGTTTGAACTTGACCAATCTATAAGGGTGAAAGATCTTGTTTTGGGCCAGTTTGTTACTGAAACCTCGAGCAAACTTGAAAATGTATCTAGTGTTTGAACAGTCAAATGATTCACATCTTTCAAGGAGGGGGGCTAGAAAAGAGAGAAGAAATGCTGGCCAGAGTTAGAACAGGTTCTAGTCACCCAAATTTACACCACATGATATCATTATCTAAAGCTCCATCTGCAAAAATATTATCAAATTCATAAGTACATTTAAAACCCTTCTACTTCAGTTTTGGGAGAAAAACATAGAGAAAAGTGAAAAGCAAACACATGAAGCTGTTACTGAAACGAAGAGATCCAACAATTCTTTCAAGTAAAAAATAAACTTAATCATATTCCACAGCATCAATTCATAGAAATTTTAATCAAACAAACCAATATAACCAAGTTTCAGACAACAAGATCAGTATATAGCTCTGCAATCAAAGAATAGCTTCTTGATTGAACTTGAAACAAACTCAAAAAGACGATCCACCATCGAAAGAGAAGCCACCTGGATATAGACGCAACAAATTAATTGAATCAGTGAGATTATTCTCAAGAAAGATAATTACTGTAGAAGACAGAGAAAGAAGATGAAGTGAGGAACTGAGGACTGAGGCGTGCGGCTGCTAGGGTTAGAATGAGTAAGACTGTAAGAGTTACTCATGCTTTACAAATCAGTCAAGAATTTCATTATTTTTTAAAAAAAAAAAAAAACCGGGTCAATCGGTCCGGACCGGTTTCCCCCGGTTTTTACCCGGACCGGACTGGATACCCGGAATCCACTTTTCCTTTGGACCGAGGACCGGACCGGAATCCTAGGTCCGGTCCGGTCCGGTCCAAATTCCGGTCCGGACCGGTTTGTGTGCAGCCCTAAATGAAAGTGATTAGTTTTTTTGTCATGTTATTGTATGATCTTAATTTATGCAATATTGGTGATTTAAATGTCATTAAAATAATAATACTTAGTTTTTCTTTGTAGTTTGTAAGTCAAATTTTTTGTATTGAAGTCCAATAATAATTTTATTCGTTTTACGATGTGTTTATCTTTGACCTTTTTTATGAATTTTTTAAACATACAAATTATTTTTTTACATATAAGGTCAACTACCAAATTTATGATGCCATTATAATTAAATGCATAGATAGCAATGTACTATATATTTCGGCCAGGTGCTTTGACATACTAAAAACAACATAACTTACAATGTTTTTTTTGTACTTTTTGTAATATATTGATTCTTTAACCTATGAAATTTGCCTAAAAAAATAAAAAAATCTTCATAGCAATTAAATGCCTTGATAATGACCAAGCAAAAAAAAGGATCAACTCTATGAGCATATTTATTTCTGTTATTTTGAATTGACCACACAACTTAAATACCAACATCCACCTAAAGCCATTAAATTTGCCTTACAAAAATCGGTCATTGTGATTATAAAAGAGCATGTTCACTTTGTTTTTTCAATAAATCAATTCATTTCTTGCTTGGCCAAATAAAACTCTCAAAACTCAAAATCAAGAATTATCTCAATGGATCATCAAATTGCCGAGCAAGTCAAGAAAGCTACTCAGGCAACTTTCGAATTTTTAGAGTTTTGGTCGATTATTGATGAGAGGATTTCGGTTGCATGTAACAAATTACGAAAATTAGAAGAAGATGAAGGTAAGGTAACCATAGGTTACATTGGGCAAATTATATATTTTCGTAATCAAATTGAACTTGATGCACAAGAAGCAAAGACTATTGCTGAAGATTTGCATGATGAAGTGAAGAACTTTGATGTTTGAAGACGGTGTGTCAAAATCTATGACTATTGTAGCCTTTAAAATATTTAAGTTTGTAGTTTTTATCAATTTAAGTTGTTGATATTTTTAGTCGTGTGTTTTGTTATCTTAGATTATGTTAGTTGTTCTCCGTCGAAGTAGATTAGTTCTTATATTATCTTATTTGTATCTTTTCTTATCATCTATATAATATCATATGTTTTTTATTAATATTTTTGTTAGTATTTTTAAATTCATATACCATTTTTGCTTAATTGAGTTCCTGTTTATAATACTTTTTAATATATTTTGGTGAATAATATCTACATTATGCGGATATAATAAAACAATTGTAGTACAATTATTAATTAGTAAGTTATGTGATACGATTATCAATTACTTTTTAGTACATTATGCGGATATTTAAAACAATTATCAATTAGTAATATTTAAGACATAATCAACACGGTTTTATAAACTAAAAATGATTTGATTGCCACGGTTTTAGGAATAAATAAGGTTATGTGATACGATTTGCATAATTTATGTGATTTCCATGATTTAAGGGGTAAATAAGGCTATTTCTATGAAAATTGCAAAGTATAACATATTCGAAAATCGAAATCATTTAGGAATTTTACACAAAATCCGGCCTTATACATGTTGTTGGAGTTAATTATGCAATTAGACATAATAAACAACATTTAATAAGATTTACTATCATTTGATTAACACGATTTTAGCACTATTTTAGGAAAATGTTATTGGATTTTATACTTTATGTGATTTGCACGATTTTAGGACTAAGTAATTCGATTAAAATATGAGATAATAAATATATTTACAAATTACATATAAAAAATTATAAAGCTTTTACTAAATAAGGCTATGAATCCGAAAATTATAAAGCTTACATAATTTGTAAATCTACAAAATTTAGGAAAGGTTTTTAAAAAAATCGGTCTTCTACATTGATCGCAAAGAATAACATATTCGAAAATCGATATCATGGAATTTTACACAAAATCCGGCCTTATACATGTTGTTGGAGTTAATTATGCAATTAGACATAATAAACAAGGTTTAATAAGATTTACTATCATTTGATTAACACGATTTTAGCACTATTTTAGGAAAATGTCACTAGTACAGAATCGACGATTTGCGTCGGATGCGAGGCGCCCATTTGCGTCGGACATGGGTCCGACGACACAAGTCTCGTCGCAGATGAGAGAGACAACATCTGCGTCAGACAAGCACACGACGCAGTTGATGATCTATTTGCGTCGGACTCCGCTCAACGTGCGACGCAAATGGTCTATCATCTGTGTCGCACATTGATCAACATGCGACGCAGATGGAGACAGCAGCCCAGCAAGCCAGACTCATTTGCGTCGCACGTTAATCAACGTTTGACGCAAATTAACCATTTTTTTATTTTAAAAAAGTCCATTTACGTCGGACTTTGTCTTACATCCGACGCAAATGGTGATTTTTGTTAAAAATAAATAAATTCACAAAATTAAACCTAAAATACAAGAATGACAAAACGCATACACAATTCTAAATTCACAGATCGAAGGCAGAAGAACGCATAGCAGCGAAATATTGAACCATAATCAAACAAGTATTCAAAATCAATAAAAGGACGATTAAAAACTCCAGTAATACACAATACACAGCTTAATACGTCAAAATTGAATCAACTTCACTTCACTAAAAATGAAATTCAACAAAACTAACATAAAAACAGATAAACACAGCAATCTCTCCTAATCAACCTCTACAATTTTCAGTCGTTTCGTCAAACACTTCACTAAATTCTCGCAATTCCGAAATTAAAAAATATTGAGCCATAATCTATACAAAATTAAAAAAATTAAAAAACGAAATTAAAAACTTAAATATTCAGATCTAACACACAAAAAACGAAATTAAAAAACTGAACCTAAAAAAACAAAATCAGATCTAACATACAAGAAAGAAATTGCACTAAATATATTACAAAAAAACCTAAATCGCCAAAATCAGATCGAACTTCGTTCTCGTTCTTCTTCAAATCTTGTCCTTCTTCAATTCTCGTTCTTGAATTTGAGAAGATAGTAGCGAGAACATCTTCTTCGTGAATTCGATCAAATCGAGAACTCGCTGCGAGGAATTCGCAGGACTCGTCAGGGGAAACGTGCATGAAGTGGTTGATGATGAAGTGGTTGTTGGTGTTGATGAATTGATTAATTGTGTTATGAAATTGCATTCGTGAATTGTGAAGGAAGAACTGGTGGTATGAGAAAGAGAGAGAGGGAGAGAGAGAGAAGAACGACTGCAGGCGAAGAACTGGTGGTATGCGTTTGTTAGGGTTTGAAATATAAGGGAAGCGGGCCTGCTTATCTGCGTCGCACATATAGCCCATGCGATGCAGATAAGCCCAAATCATTAATTCTTCTTTTTGTTATGAACGACAATGTTTGGCTTTAAACTACAATGGGCTTTCATCTGCGTCGCACCCTAATTAATATCTGACGCAGATGACTATTTGCGTCACACGTGGGCTTCATTCGACGCGCATAGATTCTGTTATGTGCGTCGCATTTTTGGCCCATCCGATGCACATAGTTGTCTTGCGTCGCACGCTAGTTAAATACGACGCACATAGGTCGTCTTTTGTGTCGATTCCCTGTTGCATGCGACGCAAATGAGTCTTCTGCGATGTTTGTCCTGTTGTGCGACGCAGATGGTGAGACGCAAATCATCGTTTTTCTACTAGTGTGTTATCGGATTTTATACTTTATGTGATTTGCACAATTTTATGACTAAATAATTCGATTAAAATATGAGATAACAAATATATTTACAATAAAATAAAAAATTATAAAGCTTTTACTAAATAAGGCTATGAATCCGAATATGTTAAAGCTTACATAATTCGTAAATCTACACAAATTTTGGAAAGGTTTTTAAAAAAATCGACCTTCTACATTTACCTAAGTTATACATGATTTTAGTAGTTACTTAAGCAATTATACACTTTTTTTGTTTATATAAGTGTTCCTAAAAAATTGTCATACTTAATTCCAGTAAAAAATACTCAATTGTAAGTTAAATGAACAATGAAAGGCTCATCAAGGAGAAGCACACAAAGTTTGCTAATTCTTCCAAATGAACTAATTATGGAGATTATGCGACGTTTAGCTCTTGACAGTCCATGTGATTTTTTTCGTTGCAAATTGAGGTTAGTTCATTGATATTGAATATTTTTTTTATATACATGATTAATGAATTATATTTAACCATGAATTCATTTTTACTTTTTTTTTCACAGTTGCAAAACATTGAATGAAATTAGTTCTCAAAAGATGGTTATACAAAGTGTATCAATAGAGGGCTTACTACATAGAGCATGGCGTGATATTCATAATTCTAATATATTTTTTACCAAGTGTTTAGAGTACACCAATCCTCAAGCTCTTTTTCGGTTTGGCTTGGTAATTTTACTAAATTTGATATTTAAAATTATTCATTATTCATTGTTAATATAATTTTTTTTTATTGTTGTTTTAAACTTTTGTTTTTCTAAATCTTTTTAGGGTCACATTTTTACAAAGAATGAATTCTATACTGGAGTGAAGATGTTGGAGAATGCATGCTTGGAAGGATGCATTTGCGCAAGTTATGTATTGGGAAACCTATATTTATGCAGTAAAGATAAAGACTGTAAAGTGAAGGGTTTTAAGAACATGGTCAATATTATGACTTATCTTGGTCAAAAGGGAGTTACAGAATGTAGGAAACAATTTAGAGATGTTATGAGATCTATATGGGTTAAGAACATTATCATTGTGGACTCAAAACCAATCATAACATGTGATAAATACGAGGAACAGATAATGCTATTGAAGAACATGGATGTTATTGACTACTATTCCCCTATGGCCTATCATGATTTCTTGAAATGTGAAGCTTGCCGTTGTGATCGACAAGTTAATTTTTTTTTGCAATTCATGTAATAGACAAATAACAAATTTATTAGTAATTTACTTTTCATTGTCAGTTTATTCGAATAAACTTCCACAATAGACTATGTGAAAGAATAAGTTAGTATGGGTTTCTTTCACTAGTAGCTAGAATAAATGCTTATTCCTGCGGTCATTAATTGGCCTATTGCGGCGGTTTTGGCTGCGCAGCAATTAAGGGCGCATCAATAGGCAATTAACCTATTGCTGCGGTTTTAAACCGCAGCAATAGGCCATGATATTGCTGCGGTTTCGGGCACAAACCGCAGCAATATGTTACGCCTATTGCTGCGGTTCCTTGCCAAAACCGCAACAATATGTATTTTTTTATATTAAAAATTAGGTCTATTACTGCGGTTTTTGGTAGAAACCGCAGCAATAAGTGCACGTTTTTAAAAAATAAATTCAAATCTAAGTATTCATAATATTTTCAATCATAAAATGCAATTAAACCATATATAAGTAACTAAGACAAACTAGTACAACATATTGAGTTCATGCATTGACTTGAAAAATAAAAAATAATGAAAATAAAGAATTACAATATCTAACAGATAAAATAAAAAAATCAGATATTCTAATGAGCAAATCAAACTAGAACTAATTTAACATAATTACATACAAAAAATGAAAAAAAAAATAAACTAAATAAAAAAAAGAATTCAAAGAAAACGAAAAAATAAAAAAAATGACGAAAATGAAAATGAAAAACCAACTGTACATCAAAAAATGAAAATGAAATAAAAATTAAAAATGAAAACGAAAACGAAAAAAAATTAAAATTAAAAACGAAAAACCAACTGTACATCGTCAAAGCAGATCGACGGCGAAGGGCGGCGACTAAAGCGAAGTCTGAGGCTGACGCGAGGCTGGAGGCGAAGACCATGAGCGGCGGCGAGCGAGGCTGAGGCGAGCGACGGTGACGAGGCTCGGCTTCGTGTGGTCGAACGACGATCGACGAGGCTGGTCGCCAGTTGCGGTTTGCTGGTGGAGCAACGACGGCGAGCGAGTAGAGACCGCCGAGTAGTCGGAAGTTAGAGGAGAGAGATTGTTGAGGATTTCGAGGTGTAGAGTTTGGAGGTGGTCGAAAATGGCGGATGGAGAGGAGGAGAGAGAAAAGTCGGAGTAGATGGAGCTTGTTGTGTCGTCGATTGGAAGAAGAATTAGATCTTGAAAGCTCATGAGAATGCTCCATCATCTCCATCTTGCTCGGAGACCCGACTAAAGCAGCAGCCACAGCCGCATCAGAGTCGCTTACCATCCCACTACCATGGACAAATCTACAGCTAGAACTCGGGTCATCCAACAACGATCCCAAGTTAATATCACTAACAGATTAACTCCGCCTGTGGGCGAGTCCATTCTTAAAATGAGATGATGGGAATTGAATGGGATTGGTCATGGGTGGGATTGAGAGAAGAAGTAATGCTGAGAGAGAGAGAGAGAGAGAGAGAGGGAGAAGAAGAATGAGCGGCGCCTAAGGTAAAATGAGAGAAGTAAAAGGAAACCTAGTTGGGCCCCTTTTATTTTTAATTTTAAAAGTCTATTGCTGCGTTTTATGTAAGAACCGCAACAATAGGTTCAAATATTATTTTTTTAATATTTTTTGAATATATTGCTGCGGTTCTTGCCAGAAACCGCAGCAATATGTCTAGTCAAATAGTCAGCTTTTTTTCAAAAAAATTCCCGTTGTCGAAAACCGCAGCAATATGGTTATTTTATATTTTACCTTTTCTTTTTATGTGATATATTGCTGCGTATGGGTAAAACCGCAACAATACCACCGCAGCAATAAGCAATTATTCTACTAGTGTTTTTCATTTAAGTTAATAGAAAATGATATTTGTATTATTTATATTTCTTTGTTATGATTTTAAAATGCTTCATTTAGCTTTATTAGCATTTGGTGTGTACTAAGTTGTATTATCGATGTTACCATTTGTTGAATAAAATTGCACGACATAAATTAATGGCCTTTATTATATTGGCAGCATTTAAATAGTGCGTTTTTACTTATTTTAAGACTCGAAATAATTTAACATTTCGACAGAAAAGAAGAACAAATGATACCATAAAGTTAATAACAAATAAAGTATAAATAAATCGCATTCTAATTAATATAAAGTTCGATTTGCAACGTTCATATTAGAAATTAACTTTCTATCTTTATTTTTCTATTATTAAAATATTAATAATGTTTCTTTTTTTAAAAAAATTTGAAGTTTGAATTTTGGGAATGTTAATTGTCATACAATCATATCATATTTGATTATATTAAAAAAGTAATATCTTTCTAATAAGTCCACTATTGCTAATTAAATTGTTAGTAAATCAATTAGTTTGTTATTTATGTTATTAAATAAAACCGACCCTTATTTATGATGATTTCATAATCTTATTTAATATTTATTCTATAAATGTCTCTAACAGTACCAATAATTTCGGTTTATTTTATAATTTAAAAAAATAAATTGAATATCAAGTATAAATAGTTACCATGACCTATATGAAAATATTACTCTGACATTTTTTGAGAAATGGGAGCACCATTTATCTTAAATGAAATATGATCTCCCTCACAAAACCACAAACGTAAAGCTATAATGAAAAACACATGGCCCCGTAGGGTGGAAATTTCGAATTTCCTTGATGTTGATGCTATGGTTTTAACCCTTTTTCGTGGAGATCATCTTTTTTTCCATGATGTATCTAATATGTTTACATATCATATTAATAAAAGCAATGAGGTATGGGCTCATGTGGAAGATGTTTATACGACTATAGATGCGTTTCGGCCATACTTTGATTTTTGTAATATGATGTTATATGATCTTCAATGCACTCCGCCAAGAGCTTATAAAGTTTGCGATGAATACTTTGAAGATTTCGATTTAAATTAAGGGGATGTTCATCGTCTTAAAAACAAGGTGTTGCTAAGTTATATAGCAAGTGATGACTGCGCATCTACTTCTTAATTTCGATTTCTATGAATTTCAACAATTTAATGTTATGCAATTTATGTTTTTAGTAGGTTGTATTTTTTCAGAAACAAAATAAGTTTGTTTTGTACTTGATTTACAATTAATAAATTTAATCGAGTTGTTACAATTTTTATGCCTTATTTTTGGTTCGAAATATCTCCAATTGAATATATAAAATCGGCAATATATTCATTGCAATATTTTTTGATATGATTTAGCATAAATTTAGATATACTATATTTTTAGTATATTTTTAGGATGTCATATAAAAAATTGTATGTAAACTCATATTGTGACCTATTTTTTTACCTACACTTCTCAAGCAATCAAATCATTAACCCAAATTTCACAATTATGAGGCATACAATTCGATCTTCAATGGGTTTGTCATCTCAAATTAAACTTTCAAGTTTAAAATCAATATTTGAAGAAGCTCCAAATGACTTGCATGGATTAGTCGGTAATTTTGGAATACTATTTTTTTATTTGTATTAGATTTTGTGCTTTCATATATGATAATTATATAACTATTGTGTTAACAAATTAGATGTTCTTGGAATCATTATATATCAAACAACAAAGCTTACAAGCAATTGCACACAAGAGTTTGTTATTCTGGATAAAAGGTACTCTATGCTTTAAATTACACTTTTATTACACATAGAACTTTAAGTTGATAACCTATTATAGACCCTTTTTGTAATATTCGTTTCATGTTTGTTATGTAGTTGTACTGCAGTTCGATTGACTCTAAGAAAAGAAATAATCGAACAAAGTCAATTAATCGATGAACCATTGTGTATTCTAGCATGTGGATTATCTATCGCAAACGATGGAGGTAATATGAATACTTATACAATATTTAGTTTTATTTAACATCTTCTTTTGTTAGTTCAATGTTGACATGTAGATTTGGTCCTCTAAGTATTGTACTTTTTCAATGTCACTATCTATAACCAGTATGTTATTGCAAAAGGTTGTTTTTTGACTTCTACGACTTATTCAATAATCTACATACGACCTCGAACGAAGAAAGCTTCTGAATTGATTAAATGGTAATAATTAGTTTTTGTTTAGAAATCCCTTATGTATTACATTTTAATAAATATTCAATTGTATTGAATTTTGCACATATATTCTGCTTATCATGTTTGACACTTAGGTTTAAGGATGACCGTTTTGTAAAGGAGAATGTGAATTTCATAAATACATGTCCATTACCAATTCAAAAAGTTTTGAACATTTCAAATGCAAAGCGAATGAAAATATCTCATTACTTAAATACAAAACATGTAAGTTCACGGCTACTTTCAATTTAATTTTTGTTTATTACATAGATTAGTATCTTTGCTTTTGAGTTAAGAATATGTAGGTCAATAACTTTCTTATTTCAATGTTTATTAGAAACAAATATGTAGGGTTATTGGGACTATAGTCGACATCAACACACAAAGTTTCACGTTGTTTCATGAATATAGTTTCTCTTTTATGGTGACTATTAAAGACAACATCGGGAGAATGAATATATTACTACAAGATAAACAAATAGAAGTAATATTCCACACTACTACATTTGAATTGATTAAGGAATTAATTCAGGTGTGTTTTTGATTAATAAATTATTTAACATTTATTAAGATTTATTGATTAGAATAAGTTCAAATTATTATATTGAATTACTTACCTATAATTTTTTTCTTTGATATTTAAATTAGAACGAAGGCAGGAATTTGTTCGTTTCACTTTAATGTCGCGGGCAAACAGGTCGTATGTATTCATTTTAAGCCATGATGGTGTCAAATCTGAATTAATGGGATATAAGGTTGAAGATATTACATATGTGCATTGGGCTGAGGAATGTGCTATCTTTTTTAAGTGAGTATTTATATTATATGTAAATATTCATTTTTTATTGTCATGATAATTTAAATACATTTTTAATGAAATTCATGTTTTTATATGTAGGTCACGCAGCGAAAATTCTCAATTTTAATGCAGCCAAGCGTTCATATTCAATGTATTTTATTATTTAAAATTGCATTTTTTTAACTCAATAATAATTTTGTCAAAAGTCAAAATACTAATTTAAACTTTTTTTTAACACGTATACATATCTCGACAAATTTTCGGCCAATGTATGTCACAATTTACGTGATTATAGGTTTATTTATGGCAATTAGTATAATCACATGTAGATATTTACTCAATATCATATAATCCTAACTTAACTTAAAATGATACTACACATTCCTATTAAGGCAACATCCAACCATTAAATCACAATTAGTCAATATAGGAATCAGTGACTTATAGAAGTACGTCCATTTTGACCGAAATTAATTATAGATCGGATTTTAAAAAATATAATATACGTTTTGAATTTTTTTAAACATTTTATTTGGGCCTTTTTTCTTCAAATCTTTATATATAGGCAAATGTTTAGGCCGATTTTTTTAACATTTCTCACACAACTTTTATTTCTTTTGAGTTCAATAATATTGTAAACAAACCCTTATTTCAAACCATGAAGAAAAATTCTATCAATAAGCCAACTTTACTGAACCGTCTTCCTAAGGAGATACTAATTGAGATCCTTGCACGAGTTGCCTCTCAAGCTCCATTCGATTTATTTAATTGCAAATTAAGGTATTTTTTGGTTATTTTATTATAAACTAATTTGTTTTGCTTCTTTAAGGGTTTTAACTTTTTTTAACTCACAATTTTTCCTTAGTTGCAAGACACTTAACGATACATCTAATGAAGAAAGTGTCTTAAAACGAGTTTCCATAGAAGCCATGATTGATAACATATGGCGATTCGATACTAGAGCTAGAGATTTTTTTCAACGGTGTCTAGATTGCAATAATCCAGGGTCTCTTTTACGTAATGAAATTGTAAGTATATAAAAACTTATACAGTAGTTATACTCTGATTTTATTGATTTGTATATTGTTTTACCTAATTCTTTGGAAAATAATGTTTGTAGGTTGCAATGTTCACACACGGTCATTGGCAATGTGGATTGCCACAAATACAAAAGGCATCGGACGTATGACTCAAAATTGCAACTTATCTGCTGTCCTTGATATTTTTATGTAATAAAGAGGAAGAGCTTAAAAATAAGGGTGCATTAATGCTTATTGCTTTGATAAATGAAGTTGGTATGGAGTCTATCATAAGATTTAGGTGGAGATTTAGAAGGATGATGAACACGATATGGATAAGAAGTAGATTGAACTTGGTAACCAAGGCACCATTTTTTGCAAAACACAAGAAATTCACACTAATAAGTTGAGCAATTGGGAGAATGGTGATTTCTTTTCTTTTGCCAACAATTGGGATAAAGTGGAGTGTGAACAATGCAAGTGTTATCGAGAAGTTCAATTTTTCTTATCTTTCATGTTTTATAGAATTATCTAATTTTTTGTCAAGTTTTAGTATTAAGTATTGTATTAAATCTTCAAGTTTATAATTTGTTATGAAATAACAAAACTTATGTTTTTACATTTTACCTTATATCTATTTAATGTTAATTTTTCGAGTTTCTTTGATCTAACCATACGTTTAACCAACAATCATTTTTTATAATTTTAAAATTAATTATTGTAAAAACGGATTAAAAACTATTATAAAAAAATAATGAAATATGTAAAAATAAGTTGTTATGTTAAAAAAATACAATTAATGCTACAAAAATTGGGAAATACGATTACAAACATTCAGCCCACTCTATTACATTGGGCCCAATTTAATGAGTCTAACAATATTTTCATGACTCTTAAAAGTACTAAAGTAACTTCAAAGTTTTTTAATTTGGCCTATTTTTTTTCCCTTTTATGACTCAATCCAATTCACTCGGCCCACTACATTACCATTTTATAAATACTTTTATTATATAACCCATAAATGGCCTAAATATTCAAACCTATTCATGAAAAGATTATTTAATATATAGACCATAAACATTATTGGGCCTAAAATGGGTCGTTTTCAAATATTAATTTTTCATCCTTATTTTTTTGGCACTAATTTTGCGGCCCAAATGGATCACTTAATTTAGTACTATGTCATATAAATCTAACATATCCTATAATTAAATGTTAATTTATATAATTAAAGCAATTCATAATATCACACGTTTTTTTAGAGAAATTAAATGTTAAGTAATTTTTTTTTGGAAACCTTTGTTAATATATATGAAAGAAATCGGGCAGGAGATATGAATCGGCTAATATTCTATAGTTCCTTTAATTTCAATCAAATTTCCTATTGTCCGAAATTTTATAGTTAATAATCACACCTTTTTTTTGCATTAAAAACGGCAGTTAGTGGTGACTTAAGGGAACTAATTTAAATTTTTTTGCGTTTTTTAAAGAAACCATATTTTAGGCGATTTTTTTAAGCCACCAATTTAGGGTTCGTAAATGTGAAAGTTTTTTATACAAGACATCACCTCCATTTCATGTTCTTTATATACCGATTTTTATTATACAAAGGACATTTTTTTTTCTCAACTCCATTAAAATTACTACAATGCTTTAATATCAACGATGAAGAAGCAGTCTCTCTCATTGAGAAATCCATTCAACCGTCTCCCTAACGAGATCATACTCGACATACTTGGACGTATAGCATCTCAAGCTCCATTTGATTTATTCAAATGTAAATTAAGATACTATTTTTTTGTCAGTTTTTGTTTCTATTTGAATTAAAAAAAATTATTTCTGTTAATATTTTTTTCATTTATTGTCAATTGCAAAATGCTGAATAATATGTCAAATGAAAAGAGTGTTCTTCAACAAGTGTGGGTAGAAGGAATGATGGATCTTATATTGAGATTTAATGCAAATGCAAGAAATTTTTTTGACCGTTGCCTAGAAGCAAATAACTCGGAATCACTATTGCGTTATGGATTTGTATGTATAATTTTTCGTATTCAAATATACATAAGACTTCATGTCATTTTGTTTTTTATTTAAGGGGTTTTCTAATATTGTTTTTTTTTTTTCTAGGTTGGCATTTTTCATCGGGGTCGTTGGCATTATGGGTTACCAAAGATAAAGAAGGCGTCAAATTTAGGACTCAAGGTCGCAACCTATTTGCTATTCCTCATATATCTTTGTAATAAAGATGAAAACCTAAAAAAAGGAGGGCTTGAAAATGCTTAGTTTCTTAATTATAGAAATAGGTATGAGTGGGATATTAAGGTGTAGGATTAGATTTTATAGGATGATGAATACTATATGGGTAAAAAGTAGAATAAATTTAGTAACTAAATCAGAACTTTATTGCAAAAATTTGCATGAACACAAGAATGACATGAACGAGTGGCGGATTCGTGACTACATCTCTTCAACAAAAGTTTGTACCTTTCAAGTTGAGTGTGAAGAATGCAAATGCGATTGAGAAGTTCGTTACTTTTTGTTAAGCATGTTGTAGGCAAACAATTTAAAGTTATGAGTTTTGTTTACATTGAGTATTGTATTTTAATATTATTAAAAAAAATTATAGTTAAATAATATACTTATTGATTTATTACACATGTTGAATTTTTTTAGTAATTTCATGATTTTAATTAAGAAATTGTATAAGATAATATTGTTTTTAATATTGTAGTGTTTTTATCGACCTGTGCAAAAATACAATCAATCCTACATAATTCGGTCAACATTTATGTTCAACTAAATGAAGTAAATTTACATGGCCCAATTTCATTATTTTATAATTGATGAGCACGGTTTTTTAAGGATCTATGATTCAAATCATGCGGCGCACAATTACTTTACTTCTCATGACCCAATTTCATTATCTTAAACCCCATTGTATTACAAAACTCATGGATTGAGGCCCAATTTCATAAAACATTTTTTATATTATTGTAATCTTTAATAGAAAGGTGATAAGTATGGATTTCCCAAAGAGTTTGCAACAATGATTGGAAAAGGTTACTATTCAAAGTGGAAATCCCTCATCCTAACAATGTTGTTGGAACTAAAAAGTTTAAAGTTCTTAAAACTACGAACGATCAAAGTACTATAGACAAGTGGATGGGGATGCACATGAGTGTGGAAGTATGTGGTATTTTATAATAATTAATCTTCAAATGTACTATATTTTTGGATATTATTGTATGAGTTACATTTTAAAAAGTTATTTGTTTTTACATGTTGAATTCTTGATCATAATTTTTACCTATTAATTTAACTATTTGTGATTCAATGTTGGTGTAGATAAATTCCAAAATACATAGGTAGCCTTTAATATTTAAATATTTGTTATTCCACCTACAAAAGAATAAATACAAGTACTTGAATTATTACATTTAAAATAAAAACTATCAAATTACAATTACTAATTAATACAACCCAACTAAACTAGGCTAATTTTTTAGGTGGAATATCAAATATGTCAATATTTAAAGGTCTTCCTATTGTTTTAGGCTTTTTTTGTTACTAAGCATACAAATACTAAAACAATATAATAAAACATAAGGATATTCTAAGCTTATGAAAGCATAATGACATGAAAAAAAATAGTAACTTATAAAAGAGAAGGTTAAGATATACTACCTGAAGCTTCACATAGTTTGACTAGGTGATATCAAATGCAATTAATGATGTCCTAGGAAAAAAGTGTAAAAAATTATGTTGTATGTCAATTTAATATTTTAATTAAAAGCAAAAAAAATGTTAAACAATAATTTATCAATTTTGTCATACCAAAAATGTATCATTTGAATAGTAATAGTTTTCACATATTATTATATAGCAAAAATCTTCAATACATCATTAATATTAAACTATTATTTAAGTCATATGACTTTAAGTAAACCAATTTTCAATCTTCCCAAACAAGTAGATAAATCTTCAATACCTCATTAATAGTCCAAATTCCCACCATCTTTTGATTAATTACCCATGAAATAGCTACCATTATTATTATGACATTCATACTATAGTTACTATAAGTCAAATTTAATTGGATAGTCATTTTGAAAATAGCTACCCATGAAAGATTACTTGACCTTATACATGAATTTTAAAATACAAAGTTATTACTATGTTAACATTAATTACACATTAATTTACTATCATTAAATCAAATTTGGTTATCATATGCAAAAGAAAATTTGAAAGGTCTTAAATAAAACCTTGAAATTTTTTTTCAAATTATATACTTTATAACAATAAAACATGAACCAAATTAAACAAATTTGAAGTTACTGGATTATGGACAGATTGTACATATAACAAAAAGTATTGTAACTTATAAGCAAAATAAAACTATTTATAATAATATTGTTGAGTAAAATTTTATAAAAACAACTCAATCTTACCTGATTTTGTATGTTACTAGGTCTTGGACCCGTGCATAATGCACGGGAACTTTTTAGCTTAATAAGAATGTTTATATATCAGCTATATTGAAAACATATATGAGAACTTTTACAACTACTCGATCAAAAACTTTTTTGTATAATAAAAATGCACCTTTATATTGTTTAGCAACTATATAATACTTATATGTTTGGAAAGACTTCTTTATATGCTGCATCAATCGTAGTATTAGACATCCCATGTTATTTCTCACAAATTAGTACTATTAGGCAACTTTTTACTCGTGACTCTGGAAATGGCTACATAAAATTGATCATGGCGAGAACTGGTTTGTGGAGATACAAACCCACTATGTATAAGGATTGTCTTTTACTTTTAACACTGCCAAAGGAAACTGCCTTTATTGAAATCCATAGGAAATTATGTTCAATCTGACGGAATGAGTATCATACGGGATGTAAATAACTTATTCCCCGTTGCTACCTAAAATGACCACAACTTGGATGATTCGGTTTCCTACATGCTTTATTATCAGCCTAATATTGTCACACAAACCAAATGATGGGTCAATATTCCTCAGTAGCATCATTGGTGTAACAAACTTCACTCCTTCAGTCTTTAATAGTGATTCAGTAGACCGGAACATCTAATGGTATTTAGGAATTCAGTGGAGTATATTTTCATGCACTTCTAAGTTGCATTTTTCCTTGGAAATTTCATTTAAACATAAATATACTCTTTTAACCCATGATCATTCACCATCTCCACTATCTCATGAGTGGAAGCAAGAATAATAGCCCTTGTTTGAAAATAATTAGGTTCCTCTAAATGATCCTTTAGATGGTCGAATATATGTTTTCCACTATAGTGATATAGGATCACTTCCGCCATCTATAAAATTGACAATGAGTATATAGTACCCGTGCCATGATGTATAGTCTTTTGTCTAAAGTTAAATAGCTTACCTATCATCCATAGTTTTATTATAATAAGGATGATGATCAAATATCAAATCGCATTTGATCAACTCGTTGCAATACAAAATTTCAAATCCTTAGTTTACGTTACTATTTACAATACAAAATTAGTCATTATAATGTTTTTATTTTTACCCTTAAAAGGTTACTATTGTGTATGAATTTAAATCTTTGTTTGGTATTTAATGCTTTGCTCCCATTTATATCTTCATTTATTGTAAAGTTTGCTATTTGTATAATTTTGAACTACATAATGAATCAGAGTGATTAAAAAAATGATAAGTATAATTTTTCCCCTGTCGGTTTTAGTTCCTCCTAATGTCTTTTCTAGGTGTAACATTTCGTACTTCCCACTTTACTTTTTGCCACCCAAAAATTACCCCAACTGACTCCAATGGCCCATGCTAACTGCACGGGAAGTTTTTGTTTTATAAATTGAAGATTTTAATAAGTTTGTCCTAAAATCATGGTGGTGAATATTAACTTGTGATTTGAAATTTCATAGTCATGTATTGAGATTATTTTAAAAATTGACTTATAATCCATATATTCATTAGCTGATGTAGTTAATGTCATGGTGGATCATATTATAACCCACCTTTTTTCTCAAAAAGAGTTGATTGAAATAGGTTTTGCTCTGTCTACTGCTTCCCATAGAGTCTCAGATAAAATCAGAATTCGTACCACCAATGACACTAAGCCATACATCGGCTTCTGCTCCTACTTATGGCAGTCCCATTTTGCTTCCTTGCACCACCTATGCACCCAATGTCCGCTACCCACTTAGGCATGATTTTCATTTTAGTCCCGTGCAAGTTGCATGGGAATTTTTTTTTTTTGTAAATTTAAGATTTTATGTTATTTCCCCTAAAATCAGGATGAAAATATTTAACCCATTCATCTATCAAAAAGATAATATAAATGTTAAGAATATAAAAAGTACAGATTTTTCACCATATACCCCTGATAATTTTTTTTATTCACCATATACCTCGATGTTTTCAAAATTCTCCATATACTCTTTAATTTCTTGATAATTTACCATGTGCCACTAATAATTAATGACTACCAACTTTTTTATCATTAACCCTTGATTTCATTACCAAACCTTAACTAATCCCTATTTCACTCATTTTCCCTAAAAGATTAGCATTGAACCAACACCTAAAGCCAAATAAGAAGGAAGATAGTTATGAAGGAAGAGTGATAAAAGGGGTCATTTGTGGTGTTTTAATGGTGGTCAATTAGGTTAACGACTCAATTAGGAGTTAATTAGGGTTTTGTAACGGAATTGGGAGTTAATGACTAAAAAAGTTGACGGCCAATTAGTCATAAGGACATATGGTGAATTTTGAAGAAATTGAGGGATATATGGTGAATTTTGAAAAGTGCGAGGATATATGGTGAACAAAAAAATTTGTTGGGGGTATATAGTGAAAAATTCGTAACAAAAAAGTATATACATATAAGTTTGAAAATGTAAATTTTAATTTGCTATTAAACCCATGTGAATTGCATTGGAAAAATTTTTTGTTCCATAAATTTAAGATCTTATGATGTTTTTTCTAAATCATGGTATGAATAGTATCTTGTGATTTAAATTTTTATAATTATGCATTAAAATACTTTGAAACTGGCTTATGACCCGTGTGTTTAGCAGTTGATGTAGTTAATATCATTGTGGATTACTTGACCCAATATTTTTTTTAACAAAATAAGTTGATTGAAAATTTTTCGCTTTGCCTACTACTTCATTTAGAGTATTAGATTTAATCACTATTTGACCACCTCTCGTACTCAGCCATTGAGCCACTTTTGTTCCCGCTTCCTACCATCCCTCTCACCTCTCTCTTGCTGCCTTGCACCACGATTGCATTAGGCCACCGATTGACCATCACTGTTTGCAATCTATATGTACCTTTTTTCCATTCACTTTGCATACATTTTTTCTGTTCATTTTGTAATTTGTTGATAGGTTTTGGTTAATTTACAAGGAGGTCAGTTACCCTATTCCTGAGTTTTAATTGATAAAATTAGAAAAGTTTAGATAGGTGTGGTGAAAAACTTAAAGTTGTGGTACCAATGTATCCATTGGCTTGAAATTAGCTAATGTTTAGTTTCATATTTGAAAATTCATGTTTTGACTTTTGAGTATCTTGTATTAGTTCGTATTTAATTTAATATTATTTTTTTTAATCAAAATACCTTTTTAATGAATACGGTCAAAATCTCGGAAATTGGATCAGAGTATTACCTCTAGAGTGAAACTTTTTATGAAGAATTAGTTTTAAATTCATGCATTTTGATCGATTGCATTAGGCCACCGATTGACCATCACTGTTTGCAATCTATATTTACCTTTTTTTCCATTCACTTTGCATACATTTTTTCTGTTCATTTTGTAATTTGTTGATGGGTTTTGGTTAATTTGCAAGGAGGTAAGTTACCCTATTCATGAGTTTTAATTGATAAAATTAGAACAGTTTAGATAGGTGTGGTGAAAAACTTAAAGTTGTGGTACCAATGTACCCATTGGCTTTAAATTAGCTAATATTTAGTTTTATATTTGAAATTTCATATTTTGACTTTTGAGTATCTTGTATTAGTTCGTCTTTAATTTAATATTGATTTTTTGAATCAAAATACCTTTTTAATGAATACGGTTAAAATCTCGAAAATTGGATCTGAGTATTACTTCTAGAGTGAAACTTTTTATGAAGAATTAGTTTTAAATTCATGCATTTTGATATTTTGTTGTGGATGGTGGTGACTCACCAATCGCAAAATTCTGGATCCGCCACCAAATGTATTATACGATTAGGAGAAAAGGTGACTTGCTCCCATTTTTTGATGTTTTTCTCTTTGCTTTTTTAGGGTCTTGAATGCACACATTTAATTATTAGTTTTTTTTATAATTATACCTAAAAAATGAATTTAGACACATAATACACGATACTAAGATAAACTTATATCAAAATTTTCAAATTTTGATCTTGAAATTAAAGTTTTGAATAGACTTGTTATGTAACATTATGTGATCTTTTTATTGAGAATAATTTAAAACTAACTTGCGACCCATGCACTTCACTATTATAAGATATGAATTATCTATAATAATTAGTATTATTGTTATTATTTTCCTAGAATTGTCATTGAATTTCCCTCAAAAAAATATAATTGTCATTGAATTGAAACACATACATTGCTTGGAGTAATTTAATCAACTTTAACTAACTTTTTTTAAAGTCAAAAGTGTTTGAAACTCACTTTAAACTTAGTATTCCTTATACTCAATTTATCATCTACATAGGTGATTAATAGAAGTGAGCAAGCACATAGCTTCTTATTTCTATTGTGTTATATATTGGGTGATAGTTTTGTAGGTACAAATTTGTTTTACATGATGTTTTATTATATACAGGCAACTTTTTTAATTTGACTTAATCGTTGTGAATTAACAAAATACATTTAGTAGTCAATAGGCATATCACCTTTTCCTATTTTTTTATCATTATTTTGCATAAAACAAATAGCATAAAAATTATGATAAACTAAATTGGTTTCCTACAAAGCATGCTTAAGTAGATTTGTTATTACCTTAGAGATATAGTATGTTAAAAAAAACTAACAAAAAGGGAAAATCGACCAAGCAAGTTTAGATTAATGTCCAAATTAATTTCACATTGTTGAACACACAATAAATATCCAAATCCAATATGTAAATATGAAAAGAACACACAATTCAAATTGGAGTTTTATGAATTATTAACTCTAATTGTATAGACCAAATTATAAACTCAAATCATAATTCATACCGTGAAACATGATAAATTCAATTAGAATAAAAATGAAAATGATGCAAAACCAATTTTTTTATCTTTCTCTAATTTACTCTAAATTAATTATCACCGTCATTGATCCAATCTACTTTCTTTCTCCTTCCAAGTTTTCTCCACCAAACAACAGTCAGTATGTTTATTTTAGTAGTCAATAGGCATTTCACCTTTTCCTATTTACTCCTTTTAACTCTGCTCCACATTTTATCAAACATCTTGTGTGCATCCCTTCGTTCTCCTACCATCATCTATGTTCTTCTTCCTCTGCAATTGCAAACCCACCACTTTTTCTCTCATCCCCTCAAATCATATTTCATTATTGTGGTGATGCGCTTCCTCAAGCTGGTGCTGCCAGCGATACATCTGCATGTATTGTGTTGCGCCACCGTGAGCTGGTGCTGTATCGTCGACGACTGTTAGCTCTCTGATCTTCCTTTTCTATTTGTATTGTGTTGCAAGTGAATTTTCATCCTTGAGATTATGAAATGTTGGTTGAGATTAGTGTCATCCCAAAATGTATCGAGATCTTCATCTTTTGGTTAAGATTTTGGGTTTTTGATGAGAATTCTATTTGTCTTTTTCCGTTATTCAAATTTGGTGTTTTTTTTACTCTGCCACGAAATTTGGAAATATACTTGCGGCAACTACCTCATGTCTTTCTCTGCTCATGTCTTCCCCATTCATCTTTTTCATTGTATTTTCTCTCTCCTCTAAATTGGTATTAGCTTGGAAATAATTACATAACTGGTTTTTTTGAGAATAATAACAATGATCGATAAAATAAGATTTGATTTGTCCCTCAAAAAAAAATTAAGATTTGATTTGTCCCTCAAAAAAAAAATAAGATTTGATTTGTTTCCTTAGTTGATAGATGGTTGATTGATTCCTTCAGCTATTGTAATTGATATTATTTCCTTAATTGTTACACAGTGGACTTAATTAATTGATTATTTTTAAAATTTGTATCACCAACGTTTTCCTAATTGATTGTTTACCAAAAAAGGTACAAACTGAAGGGATTTAATTCCTCCGATTAAGCAAGAACATAAATGCACTCGGTGAAGGGTGATTAGTAGAAGAGCAATGCCACGTGGCATAAGTAAGCATTAGGCCGAAAAGTTGAGGGTGAAGGAGAGCAGAGGAAGGTTGAGGTCTTGCCACGTATTACTATTTTTTCTTCCTTTAATATTATATATGATTATCATAATCCTTTACAAGCTGCCATAAAATGAACATGTATGTTATTATTTTAAACTTGAGAATTACCCAAAATATGTTCAACTCAAATTATTATGCAAAGTAAAGAAACTATGAAAATTAATTTTTTTCAATTTTCCGGTTTTGCTTTTCACATTGAAGTTAACCTAAAACAGTTTGTCAATTAAATCTCACCCAAAACACCATCAAATCTTCATCTCCACAAATTAAGCCACATTTGAATTTTTGCATTTGTCATTCGAATTTATCTTCACCATGGATAAACATACACTTTATAATTTACAAAAAAAAGTCGAATAATTTAAGTCGATCAATTTTTATATTATATTTTTAACATGTATATACATAGAGTTTGTAATTCACAAAAAAAAGTCAAATTACAGTCAATATATCCGATTTTTTTACATGCATGTTGATTTAAGTATAAATAATTTAAATTTAACATTAGTATTATTTCAAACAAGTATTTTTTGAATAATAGCAGTTTTCAAAAAGCAAAATGAATCTTAGAATTCATGCAAAAAAAAAACCTAGCATTTATAAGAAAGTGTTCAAAACTATCTTCAACTCATAAAAATTATTATTAATTCGGTTTTCAACAGTTGAATCATAAATTATTTTGATTTTTTAGATTAAGCCAAATTAGAAACTTTTAATTTATTCCTTATAATTTCAAATTTGTCAATATACCTTATTCGAACATATCAACATAGTAAACATAATTATTTTTCAACATACATACTAATAGACTTTATAATTAACATAAAACACTCGAATTATTGTCAATTTACATCCATGTAGTTTAAATTAAAAATTATGTAACTAAAATATTATAATTTTTTTTGAAGGGAGTAAAATATTATAATTTAGTTAAACTAATAATTTCACTTACATGCATGTACTTATAAGGTTAAATAATAACTATCTATGTATATATTTTAAATATCTTTTATTTCAGTGAATAAATAAATTATTAAAACTGATTAAAATAGAAAGGGAAATTTCCTCAGGTACCCCTGAGGTTTGACGTAATTCTCAAATTACCCCTCCCATTTGTGGAATTCCTCAGATACCCCTGAACTTTGTGTTTGGGCTCAAAATACTCTTATCATACACCAAAATTCAAGTGCATTAATTTCCTAAGGTACCCTTGAAACTTAAACTTTGAACTTCAAAATTCAATAAGGGTATTTTGAGAATTAAGCCAAACCTCAAGGGTACCTCAGGAAATTTCCCAAATAGAAATTTTATTACTTATCTAATTTTGATGAATGTCGATTTTTTTGAGGAAAAAAATAACTCATGAATAGCAGTTATCATCATCATCGCATCCTCATCATGATTTTCTTCCCAAAGAAGAATTTTTCACAGATTTCTTCACTTTTTCCTTCATCTACACACATGCATGTATATTTAATTATACGTTATGTAAATTACATATTATATTATACTTAAACTAATCAATTTAATTGCATGAATTTAGTTATAAATTTAAATAATAACTCAATTAGTTATACATGCATAATCCGTTGAATAAACAGTTAGTTATAATAAACCGTTCAATAAATAAATAATAAAAAGTGATACAAATATAAATTTTGGTACTTATCTGAATTTTCATGAAATTCGAAGTGGTTGAGAAAAAAAAACAACTCTTCCATATTACTCATCATCATAATCGCATCTTCATCTTCATTTTTTCCCAAAAAAAAGTCTTGCTCAAGATTTTTCAGTTTTTTCTTCACGAATTTCACCAATTGCACCTTCGAATTTCTCGAAAAAATTTGTTGCATGTTAAAAAAATTGATAGATCTACTATATAATCACACATTTGTATGTGATTATTAATTTTTTTCGAACAATTCCAACCAACGAATTTTCTTTGGAGAATATGATTTGGATTTTTCGGTTTTAGATAAAACAAATGAGAGTGAGAGAGAAAGAGAATCTAGAGAGAGAAATAGGTTGAGAGAATGTGGAAAGACTTTGAGAGTTATTTGGTTTTGGTTTTGATTTTTATAACCGAAATAATATATTATGAAAAATATCTCTTGGAAAGGGTTTTTAAATTGGAAAGGTTTAGAAACAAGAGATTTATGAAAAAATATGGCCTCAAATTCCAAGAGAATGGATTTATAACAATATAAGAAAAATAAGATATTAGGTGTTAGCCCATATAATTAGATTTATAAATCTCTTGGAAGAAAAATAGATGAGATTTATACAATAGGTTATAAATTTGACTGTATTAAAGATATTTATAAAAGAAGATATTAGGTGTTGATATAAATTTAAGTTGATATAAATTTGATACAAATTTAAGTTCATATAAATTTGAGTTGATATACATGTTATAAAAGTTTATACAAATTGAATGCAAGAAAAATTATAAGATGTTTATATATCACATTGTCCTGTAAGTTTTAAATAAGAGTTATTAAAAGTTTGATAACCATGTGCTTTTAACTAATACAAAATATTTTTATCAAAGCATTTTTTATAATAGATTTTAAAATTATAATATGTTTACCATACTAAGTGTGTCTTTGTAATATAGTTTGTTATATTTTTTACATATGTCTTTTTTAATACATTGCAAAATCTTATCATGTTTTGCTTTTACATGGAGAGAATAAGAAATGAATATATAATTTGGTTGCCAAAACTTATTCCAAATGTATTCTACTTACTAATAATGCATGAATATATAATATATTTTTATTGTTATACAAGTTGAATATATAATTTATTATTTATTTGTATTATAGGCGGAGAAAATATCAAATTTAATACATCGGTTCCACCACGAAAAATTGGTGTGCCATCAAATTATAGGACACCCTTGCTCTTCGTATCGAATGTGTAATAAGTATTACGAAAACTCAAATATTTATGTAATTAGTTTTTCTTTCAATGTGTTCATATAGTCACGCACAACCTGTCTTATTGACTATTTTGTTGCATAGTATACGATAATGTATTTTTTATAGTTATATGTAACTTTGTTTGTTTTATTTATGTCACCTTCGTCCGTAAAGCCTTTTCTTTAAATGAACGTAAACAATTAGCATCCCGTGCATTCTTGCATGGGCCTTAAACTAGTATACACTAATAAACCTTGATAATTTTGTCCTACGTGTCATCTTCAAAATTGCTCTCGAGAATTAACCCTTAAATCGACATTCTTACAAGAATATTGCCACGTGTCGAGTTTTTTCACTAAAACATTATCCAACTAGGATAAATCACCACGTGTCATCCAAAGCACTAATGTATTGGCCAAAATTTTCATTCTCTCCCCTAAATGATTCGAAATGTAATCAATTAGAATCTTCAATCATGTGCAACTTGATCACCCATATCTCAATCATTCCTAAATTGCATAACTTGATTTAAGGGATTGATTCAATCACTCCTAAATATGGGAAATCATATATGGCCGAAATTGATTTACTTTTTTTTAATTAAACTAGGTAAAAACCGGTTATTTGATGGATTGATTAAATCAATATGTAATAAGGAATTTTGGATTTCTTATAATTTTAATGGAGGAAACCTAATTAGTTTTTTCACTATAAATACCCTCATTATATTTGCCTAACACTACACAATCAAAAGTCACATACCCTAAACACATTCGTATACATCCGAAAACCTTTATATTATTTCGAATGGAGCATGAATATAAATCACTTGACACACCATCTTCACCTCCTACAAATTTAAAAGTTTGGCATCCTAAAGTGGAGCATTCTAATTTTTATGACCACGAAGGTATGGTACTAACAATATTCCATTCCGGTCATATTAAATTCTACAACGTTTGTAAGGATGTCGCAGATCCTACGAAGATTCGAATTGTGATAATTGGTATATGTCGGAGTATGTCTTTTCTACAATAAAGGATTCTAGAATTTATATTGATCTAGAATATATGGCACTACACTTTCTTCATTGCAAGCCTCACCGAGCTCATTTTTTATGTCGAATTTCATTTGAAGAAATTAACATGAACAACGGAGGTGTTATACCACCTACAAACACAGTTTTGTTGCGTTATTTATCTAATGAAAGTGATTAGTTTTTTTTGTCATGTTATTGTATGATCTTAATTTATGCAATATTGGTGATTTAAATGTCATTAAAATAATAATACTTAGTTTTTCTTTGTAGTTTGTAAGTCGAATTTTTAGTTTTGAAGTCCAATAATAATTTTATTCGTTTTACGATGTGTTTATCTTTGACCTTTTTTATGAATTTTTAACTTAAATTGATAAAAACTACAAACTTAAATATTTTAAAGGCTACAATAGTCATAGATTTTGACACACCGTCTTCAAACATCAAAGTTCTTCACTTCATCATGCAAATCTTCAGCAATAGTCTTTGCTTCTTGTGCAAAGCAAGTTCAATTTGATTACGAAAATATATAATTTGCCCAATGTAACCTATGGTTACCTTACCTTCATCTTCTTCAAATTTTCGAAATTTGTTACATGCAACCGAAATCCTCTCATCAATAACCGCCCAAAACTTTAAAAATTTGAAAGTTCCTGAGTAGCTTTCCTGACTTGCTCGACAATTTGATGATCCATTGAGATAATTCTTGATTTTGAGTTTTGAGAGTTTTATTTGACCAAGCAAGAAATGAATTGATTTATTGAAAAAAAAAGTGAACATGCTCTTTTATAATCACAATGATCAATTTTTTTAGGGCAAATTTAATGGCTTTAGGTGGATATTGGTATTTAAGTTGTGTGGTCAATTCAAATAAGAGAAATAAATTTGCTCATAGAGTTGACCATTTTTTTTCTTGGTCATTATCAAGGCATTTAATTGCTATGAAGATTCTTTATTTTTTTTAGTCAAATTTCATAGGTTAAAGAATCAATATATTACAAAAAGTACAAAAAAAACATTGTAAGTTATGTTGTTTTTAGTATGTCAAAGCACTGGCCGAAATATATAGTACATTGCTATCAATGCATTTAATTATAATGGCATCATAAATTTGGTAGTTGAACTTATATGTAAAAAATAATTTGTATGTTGATATTTTTAGTCGTGTGTTTTGTTATCTTAGATTATGTTAGTTGTTCTCCGTCTAAGTAGATTAGTTCTTATATTATCTTATTTGTATCTTTTCTTATCATCTATATAATATGATATGTTTTTTATTAATATTTTTGTTAGTATTTTTAAATTCATATACCATTTTTGCTTAATTGAGTTCCTGTTTATAATACTTTTTAATATATTTTGGTGAATAGTATCTACATTATGCGGATATAATAAAACAATTGTAGTATAATTATTAATTAGTAAGTTATGTGATACGATTATCAATTACTTTTTTAGTACATTATGTGGATATTTAAAACAATTATCAATTAGTAATATTTAAGACATAATCAACACGGTTTTATAAACTAAAAATGATTTGATTGCCACGGTTTTAGGAATAAATAAGGTTATGTGATACGATTTGCATAATTTATGTGATTTCCATGATTTAAGGGGTAAATAAGGCTATTTCTATGAAAATCGTAAAGTATAACATATTCGAAAATCGAAATCATTTAGGAATTTTACACAAAATCCGGCCTTATACATGTTGTTGGAGTTAATTATGCAATTAGACATAATAAACAACATTTAATAAGATTTACTATCATTTGATTAACACGATTTTAGCACTATTTTAGGAAAATGTTATTGGATTTTATACTTTATGTGATTTGCAAGATTTTAGGACTAAATAATTCGATTAAAATATGAGATAACAAATATATTTACAAATTACATATAAAAAATTATAAAGCTTTTACTAAATAAGGCTATGAATCCAAAAAATTATAAAGCTTACATAATTCGTAAATCTACAAAATTTAGGAAAGGTTTTTTAAAAAAATCGGCTTTCTACATTGATCGCAAAGAATAACATATTCAAAAATCGATATCATTTTGGAATTTTACACAAAATCCGGCCTTATACATGTTGTTGTAGGTAATAATTATGCAATTAGACATAATAAACAAGGTTTAATAAGATTTACTATCATTTGATTAACACGATTTTAGCACTATTTTAGGAAAATGTTATCGGATTTTATACTTTATGTGATTTGCACGATTTTATGACTAAATAATTCGATTAAAATATGAAATAACAAATATATTTACAATAAAATAAAAAATTATAAAGCTTTTACTAAATAAGGCTATGAATCCGAATATGTTAAAGCTTACATAATTCGTAAATCTGCACAAATTTTGGAAAGGTTTTTTAAAAAAATCGGCCTTCTACATTGACCTAAGTTATACATGATTTTAGTAGTTAATTAGGCAATTATACATTTTTTTGTTTATATAAGTGTTCCTAAAAAATTGTCATACTTAATTCCAGTAAAATATACTCAATTGTAAGTTAAATGAACAATGAAAGGCTCATCAAGGAGAAGCACACAAAGTTTGATAATTCTTCCAAATGAACTAATTATGGAGATTATGCGACGTTTAGCTCTTGACAGTCCATGTGATTTTTTTTTCGTTGCAAATTGAGGTTAGTTCATTGATATTGAATATTTTTTTTATATACATGATAAATGACTTATTTTTAACCATGAATTCATTTTTACTTTTTTTTTCACGGTTGCAAAACATTGAATGAAATTAGTTCTCAAAAGATGGTTATACAAAGTGTATCAATAGAGGGCTTAATACATAGAGCATGGCGTGATATTCATAATTCGAATATATTTTTTACCAAGTGTTTAGAGTACAACAATCCTCAAGCTCTTTTTCGGTTTGGCTTGGTAATTTTACTGAATTTGATATTTAAAATTATTCATTATTCATTATCATTGTTAATATAAATTTTTTTTTATTGTTATTCTAAACTTTTGTTTTTCTAAATCTTTTTAGGTTCATATTTTTACAAAGAATGAATTCTATCTTTGGAGTGAAGATGTTGGAGAATGCATGCTTGGAAGGATGCATTTGCGCAAGTTATGTATTGGGAAACCTATATTTATGCAGGTAAAGATAAAGACTGTAAAGAGAAGGGTTTTAAGAACATGGTCAACATTATGACTTATCTTGGTCAAAAGGGGAGTTATAGAATGTAGGAAACAATTTAGAGATGTTATGAGATCTATATGGGTTAAGAACATTATCATTGTGGACTCAAAACCAATCATAACATGTGATAAATACGAGGAACGAGATAATGCTATTGAAGAACATGGATGTTATTGACTACTATTCCCCTATGGCCTATCATGATTTCTTGAAATGTGAAGCTTGTCGTTGTGATCGAGAAGTTAATTTTTTTTTTTGCAATTCATGTAATAGACAAATAACAAATTCATTAGTAATTTACTTTTCATTGTCGGTTTATTCGAATAAACTTTCACAATAGACTATGTGAAAGAATAAGTTAGTATGGGTTTCTTTTTCATTTAAGTTAATAGAAAATGATATTTGTATTATTTATATTTCTTTGTTATGATTTTTAAATGCTTCATTTGGCTTTATTATCATTTGGTGTGTACTATGTTGTATTATCGATGTTACCATTTGTTGAACGAAATTGCACGACACAAATTGATGGCCTTTATTATATTGGCAGCATTTAAATAGTGCGTTTTTACTTATTTTAAGACTCGAAATAATTTAACATTTCGACGAAAAGAAGAACAAATGATACCATAAAGTTAATAACAAATGAAGTATAAATAAATCGCATTCTAATTAATATAAAGTTCGACGTTTAAAGGTTTTATATTAGAAATTAACTTTCTATCTTTATTTTTCTATTAATTAAAATATTAATAATGTTTCTTTTAAAAAAAATTGAAGTTTGAATTTTGGGAATGTTAATTGTCATACAATCATATCATATTTGATTATATTAAAAAAGTAATATCTTTCTAATAAGTCCACTATTGCTAATTAAATTGTTAGTAAATCAATTAGTTTGTTATTTATGTTATTAAATAAAACCGATCCTTATTTATGATGATTTCATAATCTTATTTAATATTTATTCTATAAATGTATCTAACGAGTACCAATAATTTCGGTTTATTTTATAATTTTAAAAAATAAATTGTTTCAATATCAAGTATAAATAGTTACCATGACCTATATGAAAATATTACTCTGACATTTTTTAGAAATGGGAGCACCATTTATCTTAAAAGAAATATCATCTCCCTCACAAAACCACAAACGTAAAGCTATAATGAAAAACACATGGCTCCGTAGGGTGGAAAATTCGAATTTCCTTGATGTTGATGCTATGGTTTTAACCCTTTTTCGTGGAGGTTATCTTTTTTTCCATGATGTATCTAATATGTTTACATATCATATTAATAAAAGCAATGAGGTATGGGCTCATGTGGAAGATGTTTATACGACTATAGATGGGTTTCGGCCATACTTTGATTTTTGTAATATGATGTTATATGATCTTCAATGCACTCCGCCAAGAGCTTATAAAGTTTGCGATGAATACTTTGAAGATGTCGATTTAAATGAAGGGGATGTTCATCGTCTTAAAAACAACGTGTTGCTAAGTTATATAGCAAGTGATGACTGCGCATCTACTTCTTAATTTCGATTTCTATGAATTTCAACAATTTAATGTTATGCAATTTATGTTTTTAGTAGGTTGTATTTTTTCAGAAACAAAATAAGTTCGTTTTGTACTTGATTTACAATTAATAAATTTAATCGAGTTGTTACAATTTTTATGCCTTATTTTTGGTTCGAAATATCTCCAATTGAATATATAAAATCGGCAATATATTCATTGCAATATTTTTTGATATGATTTAGCATAAATTTAGATATACTATATTTTTAGTATATTTTTAGGATGTCATATAAAAAATTGTATATAAACTCATATTGTGACCTATTTTTTTACCTACACTTCTCAAGCAATCAAATCATTAACCCAAATTTCACAATTATGAGGCATACAATTCGATCTTCAATGGGTTTGTCATCTCAAATTAAACTTTCAAGTTTAAAATCAATATTTGAAGAAGCTCCAAATGACTTGCATGGATTAGTAGGTAATTTTGGAATACTATTTTTTTATTTGTATTAGATTATGTGCTTTGAAATTATATAACTATTGTGTTAACAAATTAGATGTTCTTGGAATCATTACATATCAAACAACAAAGCTTACAAGCAATTGCACACAAGAGTTTGTTATTCTAGATAAAAGGTACTCTATGCTTTAAATTACACTTTTATTACACATAGAACTTTAAGTTGATAACCTATTATAGACCATTTTTGTAATATTCGTTTCATGTTTGTTATGTAGTTGTACCTGCAGTTCGATTGACTCTAAGAAAAGAAATAATTGAACAAAGTCAATTAATCGATGAACCATTGTGTATTCTAGCATCTGGATTATCTATCGTAAAACGATAGAGGTACTATGAATACTTATTCAATATTTAGTTTTATTTAACATCTTCTTTTGTTAGTTCAATGTTGACATGTAGATTTGGTCCTCTAAGTATTGTACTTTTTCAATATCACTATGTATAACCTTGTATGTTATTGCAAAAGGTTGTTTTTTTGACTTCTACGACTTATTCAAGAATCTACATACAACCTCGAACGAATAAAGCTTCCGAATTGATTAAATGGTAATAATTAGTTTTTGTTTAGAAATCCCTTATGTATTACATTTTTAAAAAAAAATTCAATTGTATTGAATTTTGCACATATATTCTGCTATCTTTTTTGACACTTAGGTTTAAGGATGACCGTTTTGTAAAGGAGAAGGTGAATTTCATAAATATATGTCCATTTCCAATTCAAAAGTTTTGAACATTTCAAATGCAAAGCGGATGAAAATATCTCATTACTTAAATACAAAACTTGTAAGTTCACGGCTACTTTTAATTTAATTTTTGTTTATTACATAGATTAGTATCTTTGCTTTTGAGTTAAGAATATGTAGGTCAATAACTTTTTTATTTCAATGTTTATTAGAAACAAATATGTAGGGTTATTGGGACTATAGTCGACATCGACACACAAAGTTTCAAGTTGTTTCATGGATATAGTTTATCTTTTATGGTGACTATTGAAGACAACACCGGGAGAATGAATATATTACTACAAGATAAACAAATAGAAGTAATATTATAATCCACACTACTACATTTGAAATGATTATGGAATTGGTTCAGGTGTGTTTTTTTATTAATAAATTATTTAACATTTATTAAGATTTATTGATTAGAATAAGTTTGAATTACTTACCTATAATTTTTTCTTTGATATTTAAATTAGAACGAAGGCGGGAAATTTGTTCGTTTCACTTTAGTGTCGCGGGCAAACAAGTCGTGTGTATTCATTTTAAGCCATGATGGTGTCAAATCTCAATTAATGGGATATAAGGTTGAAGATATTATATATGTGCATTGGGTTAAGGAATGTGCTATCTTTTTTAAGTGAGTATTTATATTATATGTAAATATTCATTTTTTATTGTCATAAGAATTTAAATACATTTTTAATGAAATTCATGTTTTTATATGTAGGTCACGCGAGAGAAAATTCTCAATTTTAATGCAGCCAAGCGTTTATATTCAATGTATTTTATTATTTAAAATTGCATTTTTTTTAACTCAATAATAATTTTGTCAAAAGTTAAAATACTAAGTTAAATGTTTTTTTTAACACGTATGCATATCTCGACAAATTTTCGGCCAATGTATGTCACAATTTACGTGATTATAGGTTTATTTAAGGCAATTAGTATAATCACATGTAGATATTTACTCAATATCATATAAATCCTAACTTAACTTAAAATAATACTACACATTCCCGAGAAAGCAACATCCAACCATCAAATCACAATTAGTCAATATAGGAATCGGTGACTTATAGAAGTACGTCCATTTTGACCGAAATTAATTATAGATCGGATTTTAAAAAAATATAATATACGTTTTGAATTTTTTTAAACATTTTATTTGGGCCTTTTTTTCTTCAAATCTTTATATATAGGCAAATGTTTAGGCCGATTTTTTAACATTTCTCACACAACTTTTATTTCTTTTGAGTTCAATAATATTGTAAACAAACCCTTATTTCAAACCATGAAGAAAAATTCTATCACAAAGCCAACTTTCTTGAACCGTCTTCCTAAGGAGATACTAATTGAGATCCTTGCACGAGTTGCCTCTCAAGCTCCATTCGATTTATTTAATTATAAATTAAGGTATTTTTTTTGGTTATTTTATTATAAACTAATTGGTTTTGCTTCTTTAAGGATTTTAACTTTTTTTTAATTCACAATTTTTCCTTAGTTGCAAGACACTTAACGATACATCTAATGAAGAAAGTGTCTAAAAACGAGTTTCCATAGAAGCCATGATTGATAACATATGGCGATTCGATACTAGAGCTAGAGATTTTTTTTGAACCGTGTCTAAATTACAATAATCCGAGTCTCTTTTACGTAATGGAATTGTAAGTATATAACAACTTATACAATAGTTATACTCGATTTTATTGATTTGTATATTGTTTTACCTAATTCTTTGGAAAATAATGTTTGTTGGTTGCAATGTTCACACGCGGTCATTGGGAATGTGGATTGCCACAAATACAAAAGGCATCGGACGTAGTACTCATAATTGCAACTTATCCGATGTCCTTGATATATTTATGTAATAAAGAGGAAGAGCTTAAAAATAAGGGTGCATTAATGCTTATTGCTTTGATAAATGAAGTTGGTATGGAGTCTATCATAAGATTTAGGTGGAGATTTAGAAGGATGATGAACACAACATGGACAAGAAGTAGATTGAACTTGGTAACCAAGGCACCAATTTTTTGCAAAACACAAGAAATTCACACTAATAAGTTGAGCAATTGGGAGAATGGTGATTTCTATTCTTTTGCCAACAATTGGGATAAAGTGGAGTGTGAACAATGCAAGTGTTATCGAAAAGTTCAATTTTTCTAATCTTTCATGTTTTAGAGAATTATCTAATTTTTTGTCAAGTTTTAGTATTAAGTATTGTATTAAATCTTCAAGTTTATAATTTGTTATGAAATAAAAAAAACTTATGTTTTTACATTTTACCTTATATCTATTTAATGTTAATTTTTCGGGTTTCTTTTATCTAACTATACGTTTAACCAACAATAATTTTTTTTAATTTTAAAATTAATTATTGTGAAAACGGATTAAAAACTATTATAAAAAAACAATGAAATATGTAAAAATAAGTTGTTATGTTAAAAAAATACAATTAATGCTACAAAAATTGGGAAATACGATTGCAAACATTCGGCCCACTCTATTACATTGGGTCCAATTTAATGAGTCTAACAATATTTTCATGACTCTTAAAAGTACTAAAGTTACTTCAAAGTTTTTTAATTTGGCCCATTTTTTTCCCTTTTATGACCCAATCCAATTCACTCGGCCCACTACATTACCATTTTATAAATACTTTTATTATATAACCCATAAATGGCCTAAATATTCGAACCTATTCATGAAAAGATTATTTAATATAATGACCATAAACATTATTGGGCCTAAAATGGGTCGTTTTCAAATTTGTAATTATCATCCTTATAAACCTCTTATATATTTACATATGCACAACACATATTACATACTTCTAAATATCCTCGGTTATTAAAAGTTTAGAAGTTGACGAATAAACCATCATGAATAGGCTAAATTTAGAGAAGTCTACATTATTTAACCGTCTTCCTCATGATATCATAATAGATATTCTTGGACGTGTAGTCGCCGACTCTCATTTGGATTTATTTAATCGTAAACTAAGGTATGTTATTTTATAACAATTAACAACAACAATTACTATATCTTTTTTAAATATATGTAATGTTAAGTTATGTGAATGTTAATCGATTGCAAGGACCTTAATATTCTTTCAAATGATGAACATATTTTCCAACGATTCCCCCTTGAGGAAATAATTTGTCTAAGATGTCGATTTGATCGCCATACTTCACTTTTTTTTATCGGTACCTAGAGTGCAACAATCCCGATGATCTTCTACGGTTTAGAATGGTGAGTGAATTTTTAATTTTTAACTTTAATTTGTTAAGAATTTTGTTTTAGTTTTGATAATAATTTTCAATGGCTATTTTATTTTTTTAAAAGAATGTTCAATTGTTTAGTTATATAAATTGTTTCTTTATTCGCAGGTTCAAATATTTACTAATAATAAGTGGAAGGATGGTTTGACACACATTCAAAAAGCTTCAAGTTTGGGGCATAATTTTGCAACTTATCTTTTGGGCCTCATTTTCTTATGTAATGAAGCGAAGGAATTACTTGGATAATGGTTTCATTGTGGTGACAAATTTAATTAGACATGATAGTATGGAAGGTATTATAGAATACGGGAATAGATTTATTAAGATGATCAACACCATATGGGTTGAAGATAGATCAATTATTGCAAGCAATACACCAATTTACTGTTACTCGCATCATTCAAAAATTATGTATCTTAACCTATGGGATATTGGTCAAGTCTATTGTATTAATCATGATTCTGACAAGATTATTTGTGAAAAATGCAAGTGTGATCGAGAAGATAGTTTCTTCTTAACATACATGTATTAGATTTTCATTTTTCTTTTTCCTTTTTGTTCTCACATTATAAATAAGCATTGTAGTACATTTTAAATGAATAATATTTTTTTTTACACTACAAGTATACTGTGTATGTGTCTTTTAAAAAATGTATGTGTAAAAAATTGTTTGAACCTTAATTATTTCCTCATAAATTCATGACTAATTGATATAGTATAAATCCTACATATTTTCGACCTTAATTGAGTCAATGTAATTGATAGGCTATAGTTTTTGGGCCGTATTTTTTTGGCACTAATTTTGCGGCCCTAATGGATCACTTAATTTAGTACTATGTCATATAAATCTAACATATCCTATAATTAAATGTTAATTTATATAATTAAGGCAATTCAGACTATCACACGTTTTTTTAGAGAAATTGAATGTTAAGTAATTTTTTTTTGGAAACCTTTGTTAACATATATGAAAGAAATCGGGTAGGAGATATGAAACAGCTAATATTCTATAGTTCCTTTAATTTCAATCAAATTTCCTATTGTCCGAAATTTTATAGTTAATAATGACACCTTTTTTTTTGCATTAAAAACGGCAGTTAGTGGTGACTTAAGGAAACTAATTTAAAATTTTGTGCGTTTTTTAAAGAAATCATATTTTGGGCGATTTTTTTAAGCCACCAATTTAGGGTTCGTAAATGTGAAAGTTTTTTATACAAGACATCACCTCCATTTCAAGTTCTTTATATACCGATTTTTATTATACAAAGGACATTTTTTTCTCAACTCCATTAAAATTACTACAAAGCTTTAATATCAACGATGAAGAAGCGCCTCTCTCATTGAGAAATCCATTCAACCGTCTTCCTAACGAGATCATACTCGACATACTTGGACGTATAGCATCTCAAGCTCCACTTGATTTATTCAAATGTAAATTAAGGTGCTATTTTTTTGTCTGTTTTTGTTTCTATTCGAATTAAAAAAAATAATGGTTTCGTTAATATTTTTTTTCATTTATTGTCGGTTGGAAAATGCTGAATAATATGTCAAATGAAAAGAGCGCTCTTCAACAAGTGTGGGTAGAAGGAATGATGGATCTTATATTGAGATTTGATGCAAATGCAAAAAAAAAAAATTTACCGTTGCCTAGAAGCAAATAATTCGGAATCACTACTTGCGTTATGGATTTGTATGTATTATTTTTCGTATTCAAATATACACAAGACTTCATGTCATTTTGTTTTTTATTTAAGGGGTTTTCTAATATTGTTTTATATTTTTTTTTTCTAGGTTGGCATTTTTCATCGGGGTCGTTGGCGTTATGGATTACCAAAGATAAAGAAGGCGTCAAATTTAGGACGCAAGACTCGCAACCTATTTGCTATCCCTCATATCTAAAAAAGGAGGGCTTGAAAATGCTTAGTTCCTTAATTACAGAAATAGGTATGAGTGGGATTTTAAGGTGTAGGATTAGATTTTCTAGGATGATGAATACTATATGGGTAAAAAGTAGAATAAATTTAGTAACTAAACCAGAACTTTATTGCAAAAATTTGCAAGAACACAAGAATGACATGAACGAGTGGCAGATTCGTGACTACATCTCTTCAACAAAAGTTTGTACCTTTCAAGTTGAGTGTGACGAATGCAAATGTGATCGAGAAGTTCGTTACTTTTTGTTAAGCATGTTGTAGGCAAACAATTTAAAGCTATGAGTTTTGTTTACATTGAGTATTGTATTTTAATATTATTAAAAAAATTTAAGTTAAATAAAATACTTATTGATTTATTACACATCTTGAATTTTTTAAGTAATTTCATGATTTTAATTAAGAAATTGTATAAGATAATATTGTTTTTAATATTGTAGTGTTTTTATCGACCTATGTAAAAATACAATCAATCCTACATAATTCGGTCAACATTTCTGTTCAACTAAATGAAGTAAATTTACATGGCCCAATTTCATTATTTTATAATTGATGAGCACAGTTTTTTAAGGATCTATGATTCAAATCATGCGGCGCACAATTGCTTTACTTCTCATGACCCAATTTCATTATCTTAAACCCCATTGTATTACAAAACTCATGGATTGAGGCCCAATTTCATAAAACATTTTTTATATTATTGTAATCTTTAATAGAAAGGTGATAAGTATGGATTTCCCGAAGAGTTTGCAACAATGATTGGAAAAGGTTACTATTCAAAGTTGAAATCCCTCATCCTAACAATGTTGTTGGAACTAAAAAGTTTAGAGTTCTTAAAACTACGAACGATCAAAGTACTATAGACAAGTGGATGGGGATGCACATGAGTATGGAAGTATGTGGTATTTTATAATAATTAATCTTCAAATGTACTATATTTTTGGATATTATTGGATGAGTAACATTTTAAAAAGTTATTTGTTTTTACATGTTGAATTCTTGATCATAATTTTTACCTATTAATTTAACTATTTGTGATTCAATGTTGGTGTAGATAAATTCCCAAATACATAGGTAGCATTTAATATTTAAATATTTGTTATTCCACCTACAAAAGAATAAATACAAGTACTTGAATTATTACATTTAAAATAAAAACTATCAAATTACAATTACTAATTAATACAACCCAACTAAACTAGGCTAATTTTTTAGGTGGAATATCAAATATGTCAATATTAAAAGGTCTACCTATTGTTTTAGGCTTTTTTTTATTACTAAGCATACAAATACTAAAACAATATAATAAAACATAAGGATATTCTAAGCTTATGAAAACATACTGACATGAAAAAAAAATAGTAACTTATAAAAGAGAAGGTTAAGATATACTACCTGAAGCTTTACATAGTTTGACTAGGTGATATCAAATGCAATTAATGATGTCCTAGGAAAAAAGTGTAAAAAATTATGTTGTATGTCAATTTAATATTTTAATTAAAATAAAAAAAAATGTTAAACAATAATTTATCAATTTTGTCATACCAAAAATGTATCATTTGAATAGTAATAGTTTTCACATATTATTATATAGCAAAAATCTTCAATATATCATTAATATTAAACAATTATTTAAGGCATATGACTTTAAGTAAACCAATTTTCAATCTTCCCAAACAAGTAGATTAATCTTCAATAGCTCATTAATAGTCCAAATTCCCACCATCTTTTTCCTTTTTGTTCTCACGTTATAAATAAGAATTGCGAGTACATTTTAAATGAATAATAATTTTTTTTTTACACTACAAGTTTACTGTGTATGTGTCTTTTAACAAATGTATGTGTAAAAAAATTGTTTGAACCTTAATTATTTCCTCATAAATTCATGACTAATTGATATACTATAAATCCTACATATTTTCGACCTTAATTGAGTCAATGTAATTGATAGGCTATAGTTTTTGGGCCGTATTTTTTTGGCACTAATTTTGCGGCCCTAATGGATCACTTAATTTATAACTATGTCATATAAATCTCACATATCCTATAATTAAATGTTAATTTATATAATTAAGGCAATTCATAATATCACACGTTTTTTTAGAGAAATTGAATGTTAAGTAAATTTTTTTTTGGAAACCTTTGTTAACATATATGAAAGAAATCGGGTAGGAGATATGAATCGGCTAATATTCTATACTTCCTTTAATTTCAATCAAATTTCCTATTGTCCGAAATTTTATAGTTAATAATGACACCTTTTTTTTTGCATTAAAAACGGCAGTTAGTGGTGACTTAAGGGAACTAATTTAAATTTTTGTGCGTTTTTTAAAGAAATCATATTTTGGGCGATTTTTTTAAGCCACCAATTTAGGGTTCATAAATGTGAAAGTTTTTTATACAAGACATCACCTCCATTTCAAGTTCTTTAAATACCGATTTTTATTATACAAAGGACTTTTATTTTCTCAACTCCATTAAAATTACTACAAAGCTTTAATATCAACGATGAAGAAGCAGTCTCTCTCATTGAGAAATCCATTCAACCGTCTTCCTAACGAGATCATACTCGACATACTTGGACGTATAGCATCTCAAGCTCCATTTGATTTATTCAAATGTAAATTAAGGTACTATTTTTTTATCGGTTTTGTTTCTATTCGAATTAAAAAAATAATGGTTTACGTTAATATTTTTTTCATTTATTGTCGGTTGCAAAATGCTGAATAATATGTCAAATGAAAAGAGTATTCTTCAACAAGTGTGGGTAGAAGGAATGATGGATCTTATATTGAGATTTGATGCAAATGCAAGAATTTTTTTTAACCGTTGCCTAGAAGCAAAAAATTCGGAATCACTAATGCGTTATGGATTTGTATGTATAATTTTTTGTATTCAAATATACATAAGACTTCATGTCATTTTGTTTTTTATTTAAGGGTTTTCTAATATTGTTTTTTTTTTTTTTCTAAGTTGGCATTTTTCATCAGGGTCGTTGGCATTATGGATTACCAAAGATAAAGAAGGCGTCAAACTTAGGACTCAAGACTGCAACCTATTTGCTATCCCTCATATATCTTTGTAATAAAGATGAAAGCCTAAAAAAGGAGGGCTTGAAAATGCTTAGTTCCTTAATTACAGAAATAGATATGAGTGGGATTTTAAGGTGTAGGATTAAATTTTCTAGGATGATGAATACTATATGGGTAAAAAGTAGAATAAATTTAGTAACTAAACCAGAACTTTATTGCAAAAATTTGCAAGAACACAAGAATGACATGAACTAGTGGCAGATTCGTGACTACATCTCTTCAATAAAAGTTTGTACCTTTCAAGTTGAGTGTGGCGAATGCAAATGTAATCGAAAAGTTCGTTACTTTTTGTTAAGCATGTTGTAGGCAAACAATTTAAAGTTATGAGTTTTGTTTACATTGAGTATTGTATTTTAATATTATTAAAAAAAATTATAGTTAAATAAAATACTTATTGATTTATTATACATGTTGAATTTTTTTAGTAATTTCATGATTTTAATTAAGAAATTGTATAAGATAATATTGTTTTTAATATTGTAGTGTTTTTATCGACCTATATAAAAATACAATCAATCCTACATAATTCGGTCAACATTTATGTTCAACTAAATGAAGTAAATTTACATGGCCCAATTTCATTATTTTATAATTGATGAGCACAGTTTTTTAAGGATCTATGATTCAAATCATGCGGCGCACAATTACTTTGCTTCTCATGACCCAATTTCATTAGCTTAAACCCCATTGTATTACAAAACTCATGGATTGAGGCCCAATTTCATAAAATATTTTCTATATTATTGTAACCTTTAATAGAAAGGTGATAAGTATGGATTTCCCGAAGAGTTTGCAACAATGATTGGAAAAGGTTACTATTCAAAGTGAAAATCCCTCATTCTAACAATGTTGTTGGAACTAAAAAGTTTAAAGTTCTTCAAATTACGGACGATCAAAGTACTATAGACAAGTGGATGGGGATGCACATGAGTATGGAAGTATGTGGTATTTTATAATAATTAATCTTCAAATGTACTATATTTTTGGATATTATTGGATGAGTTACATTTTAAAAAGTTATTTGTTTTTACATGTTGAATTCTTGATCATAATTTTTACCTATTAATTTAACTATTTGTGATTCAATGTTGGTGTAGATAAATTCCTAAATACATAGGTAGCCTTTAATACTTAAATATTTGTTATTTCACCTACAAAAGAATAAATACAAGTACTTGAATTATTACATTTAAAATAAAAACTATCAATTTACAATTACTAATTAATACAACCCAACTAAACTATGCTAATTTTTTAGGTGGAATATCAAATATGTCAATATTAAAAGGTCTACCTATTGTTTTAGGCTTTTTTTGTTACTAAGCATACAAATACTAAAACAATATAATAAAACATAAGGATATTCTAAGCTTATGAAAGCATAATGACATGAAAAAAAATAGTAACTTATAAAAGAGAAGGTTAAGATATACTACCTAAAGCTTCACATAGTTTGACTAGGTGATATCAAATGCAATTAATGATGTCCTAGGAAAAAAGTGTAAAAAATTATGTTGTATGTCAATTTAATATTTTAATTAAAATCAAAAAAAAAATGTTAAACAATAATTTATCAATTTTGTCATACCAAAAATGTATCATTTGAATAGTAATAGTTTTCACATATTATTATATCGCAAAAATCTTCAATACATCATTAATATTAAACTATTATTTAAGTCATATGACTTTAAGTAAATCAATTTTCAATCTTCCCAAACAAGTAGATAAATCTTCAATACCTCATTAATAGTCCAAATTCCCACCATCTTTTGATTAATTACACATGAAATAGCTACCATTATTATTATGACATTCATACTATAGTTACTATAAGTCAAATTTAATTGGATAGTCATTTTGAAAATAGCTACCCATGAAAGATTACTTGACCTTATACATGAATTTGAAAATACAAAGTTATTACTATGTTAACATTAAGGGAAATTATCTCTAGTAACCCTGTACTTTAGCTTATTGTTTATGGTATACCAAAAAAAAAGCTAATGTTGTAAATGACCCTGTAATTAATGACATTGTTAACACGTGACATTAATGATGAGTTTCCATTAATATCTAGGATTAAAACGTTAAACCTAACCACCCAAACCCCACCACCTCCCCTCACCCCACCCTTGCAGCCCCCCCACCCGGCGGCAAACCCGACCCCACCTCAACCCCACCTCGTCGTAAACCCACCACCTCCCTCACCCCAACCTTGCGGCCCCCCCACCCAAGAACGGCAGCACCGCCAACCCGACCCCGGCCCCAACCCCAACCCACCTCACCGTCAACCCGAGACCGCAACCCAAAGACCGTCAACCCAAAGACCGGCAACCCTAACCACCGACACAACCACCCCGAAAACCTCCCCTTCCCCGGCCAAAAACCTCCCTCCTCCCTTCCCCAACCGAAAACCTCCCCCTTCCCCTTCCCCCCCGAAATCCTCCCCCCCCCCTTCCCCACCCAAATCCTCCCCTCTCCCCTTCCCAAGCCTCAAAATCCGCTCCCCTCCCCTTCCCAAGCCCCGAAAACCGCCCCCTCCCTTTCCCCAACACCGAAATCCTCCCCTCGTACCTTCCTCCCATTCGGTTCGTGGTGGTGGTGCCACCGTTACAAGGCTGCTGTTTGGAGGCGTAACCTTAGGTTTAACTTTTATTAGCAGCAAAACATCATTAATGTCACGTGTTAACAATATCATTAATTACAGGGTCATTTGCAACATTAACTTTTTTTTTGGTCTACCATAAACAATAAGCTAAAGTACAGGGTTACTAGAGAAAATTTCCCTAACATTAATTACACATTAATTTACTATCATTAAATTAAATTTGGTTATCATATGAAAAAGAAAATTTGAAAGGTCTTAAATAAAACCCTAAAAAAATTGGTCAAATTATACTTTATAACAATAAAACATGAACCAAATTAAACAAATTTAAAGTTACTGGATTATGGACAGATTGTACATATAACAAAAAGTATTGTAACTTATAAGCAAAACAAAACTATTTATAATAATATTGTTGAGTAAAGTTGTATATAAACAACCCAATCTTACCTGATTTTGTATGTTATTATCTTAATCCTTTACAAGCTGCCATAAAATGAACATGTATGTTATTATTTTAAACTTGAGAATTACCCAAAATATGTTCAACTCAAATTATTATGCAAAGTAAAGAAACTATGAAAATTAAATTTTTTCAATTTTCCGGTTTTGCTTTTCACATTGAAGTTAACCTAAAACAGTTTGCCAATAAAATCTCACCCAAAACAGCATCAAATCTTCATCTCCACAAATTAAGCCACATTTAAATTTTTGCATTTGTCATTCGAATTTATCTCCACCATGGATAAACATACACTTTATAATTTACAAACAAAAGTCGAATAATTTAAGTCGATCAATTTTTATATTATATTTTTAACATGTATATACATAGAGTTTGTAATTCACAAAAAAAAAGTCAAATTATTGTCAATATATCCGATTTTTTTTACATGCATGTTGATTTAAGTATAAATAATTTAAATTTAACATTAGTATTATTTCAAACAAGTATTTTTTGAATAATAGCAGTTTTCAAAAAGCAAAATGAATCCTAGAATTCATGCAAAAAAAACCTAGCATTTATAAGAAAGTGTTCAAAACTATCTTCAACTCATAAAAATTATTATTAATTCGGTTTTCAACAGTTGAATCATAAATTATTTTGATTTTTTAGATTAAGCCAAATTAGAAACTTTTAATTTTTTCCTTAGAATTTTAGATTTGTCAATATACCTTATTCGAACATATCAACATACTTAACATAATTATTTTTCAACATACATACTAATAGACTTTATATTTAACATAAAACACTCGAATTATTGTCAATTTACATCCATGTAGTTTAAATTAAAAATTATGTAACTGAAATATTATAATTTTTTTTGAAGGGAATAAAATATTATAATTTAGTTAAACTAATAATTTCACTTACATGCATGTACTTATAAGGTTAAATAATAACTATCTATGTATATATTTTAAATATCTTTAATTTTAGTGAATAAATAAATTATTAAAACTGATTAAAATAGAAATTTTATTACTTATCTGATTTTGATGAAAGTCGATTTTTTTGAGGAAAAGAAACAACTCTTGAATAGCAGTTATCATCATCATCGCATCCTCATCATGATTTTCTTCCCAAAGAAGAATTTTTCACATATTTCTTCACTCTTTCCTTCATCTACACACATGCATGTATATTTAATTATAAGTTATGTAAATTACATATTATATTATACTTAAACTAATAAATTTAATTGCATGAATTTAGTTATAAGTTTAAATAATAACTCAATTAGTTATACATGCATAATCCGTCTAATAAACAGTTAGTTATAATAAACAGTTGAATACATAAATAATAAAAAGTGATACAAATATAAATTTTGGTACTTATCTGAATTTTTATGAAATTCGAAGTGGTTGAGCAAAAAAAAACAACTCTTCCATATTACTCATCATCATAATCGCATCTTCATCTTCATTTTTTTCCCAAAAAAAAGCCTTACTCAAGATTTTTCAGTTTTTTCTTCACGAATTTCACCAATTGCACCTTCGAATTTCTCGAAAAAATTTGTTGCATGTTAAAAAAATTGATAGATCTACTATATAATCACACATTTGTATGTGATTATCAATTTTTTTTCGAACAATTCCAACCAACGAATTTTTTTTGGAGAATATGATATGGATTTTTCGATTTTAGAGAAAACAAATGAGAGTGAGAGAGAAAGAGAATCTAGAGAGAGAAATAGGTTGAGAGAATGTGGAAAGACTTTGAGAGTTATTTGGTTTTGTTTTTGATTCTTATAACCGAAATATGATATTATGAAAAATATCTCTTGGAAAGGGTTTTTAAAGTGGAAAGGTTTAATAACAAGAGATTTATGAAAATTATATGGCCTCAAATTCCAAGAGAATGGATTTATAACAATAGAAGAAAAATAAGATATTACGTGTTAGCCCATATAATTAGATGTATAAATCTCTTGGTAGAAAAATAGAAGAGATTTATACAATAGGTTATAAATTTGACTGTATTAAAGATATTTATAAAAGGAGATATTAGGTGTTGATATAAATTTGAGTTGATATAAATTTGATACAAATTTGAGTTCATATAAATTTGAGTTGATATACATGTTATAAAAGTTTATACAAATTGAATGCAAGAAAAATTATAAGATGTTTATATATCACATTGTCCTGTAAGTTTTAAATAAGAGTTATTAAAAGTTTGATAACCATGTGCTTTTAACTAATACAAAATATTTTTATCAAAGCATTTTTTATTACAGATTTTAAAATTATAATATGTTTATCATACTAAGTGTGTGCTGTAATATAGTTTGTTATATTTTTTACATATGTTTTTTTAATACATTGCAAAATCTTATAATGTTTTGCTTTTACATGGAGAGAATAAGAAATGAATATATAATTTGGTTGCCAAAAACTTATTCAAAATGTATTCTACTTACTAATAATGCATGAATATATAATATTTTTTTATTGTTATACAAGTTGAATATATAATTTATTATTTATTTGTATTATAGGCGGAGAAAATATCAAATTTAATACATCAGTTCCACCACAGAAAATTGGTGTGCCATCAAATTATAGGACACCCTTGCTCGACGTATCGAATGTGTAATTAGTATTATGAAAACTCAAATATTTATGTAATTAGTTTTTCTTTCAATGTGTTCATATAGTCACGCACAGCTGTCTTATTGACTATTTTTATTGCATAGTATACGATAATGTGTTTTTTATAGTTATATGTAACATTGTTTTATTTATGTCACATTCGTCCGTAAAACCTTTTCTTTAAATGAACGCAAACAATTAGCATCCCGTGCATTCTTGCACGGGCCTTAAACTAGTATAACTAATATATAAAGCAAAGTCCAAAAGCTAGCTCACGAGGTCGCGACATTTAGCGTCCTCATTAGACGTCATTTGTCGCGCAGTCGCACTTATTATTTGCTATGTCATTTTTTCAAAAAATAAATAGAGTTACAAAGTAATAAAAATACATCTATAGAGTACTTTAGGATAAGAACAAATAGAGTTAGGTTCACAATGAAAAGCTTGAGTATAGTAAATCGGTTATAACTTTTAATATATAGTTCAGAAAATTATAATTTTTGTACCATTGGAAAGTGTTTAAAAACTGCATGCAATTAGATTTAGAAATTCAATTAGAATCAAGGCTTTTCTACAATACCTATTAATATTAGAATTAGAATATTCAATCTTATTATTACATTATAATTTTTGTTGTTGTATGTCGGACAAAAATGCGTTCAAACAGAGTATGTGAAAATTTCAAAAGTCTACATCTTCTTCATGAAGAGAACGGGCATTTACCCGGGTCCCAAATACTAGTATCATATAACTAATATATAAAGCATAGTACAAAAGTCAGCTCACAAGGTCGCGACATTTGGCGTACTAATTGTACGCCATTTGTCGCGCTCATGACATGCCATGTCATTTTTTTAAATATAAATAGAGTTCTAAATTAATTAAAATACAAATAGAGTTTAGGATAAGAATAAATAGAGTTTAACTCACAATGAAAAACTTAAATATAGTAAATTGATTATAACTTTTAATATATAGTTCGTAAAATTATAATGTTTGTACCATTGGAAAGTGTTTAAAAAGTACTTTAAAATAAGATATATTTATACTATATTTAAAATTTTATATTAAAATAACATATAAAAGGAAATATTGACTATACTAACGTATTAAAGTATCTATTGCAATTGGAATTAGCGATTCAATTAGAATTTATGACATTTGGCGTCCTCATTGGATGCCATTTGTCGCGCTCATTAAGTACCATGTCATGTTTTTTTTAAATATAAATAGAGTTCTAAATTGATTAAAATACAAATAGAGTTTAGGATAAGAATAAATAGAGTGTAGGATAACAATAAATAGAGTTGGGTTCACAATGAAAAACTTAAATATTGTAAATTGATTATAACTTTTAATATATAGTTCGTAAAATTATAATTTTTGTACCATTGGAAAGTGTTTAAAAAGTACTTTAAAATAAGATCCATTTATACTATATTTAAAATTTTATATTAAAGTAACATATAAGAGGAAATATTAACTATACTAACGTATTAAAATAACCTGCTACTACAATCAGAATTAGCGATTCAATTAGAACTAGGGTTAAAGTATTAAGGTAACCTACTACAATTGAAATAAGGGATTCAATTAGAATTAGGGTTGTTATAAGAGATTCAATTAGAATTAGGGTTGTTCTACAAAACCTATTCATGTTAGAATTAGAATATTCAAAGTTATATATACTAGATTGTTAGCGGTCAACTTTGCACATTGAGTTTACTTCCCTATATTTTATTTCCACTTAAGCTAATTACGTGAACTACATATTATAGATTTTTAGCGGTCATCTTTGCACATTGAGTTCTTCCCCAAGGTACGGTTTGTAATAAATATACTCCTCATATTTTCTTTTCCTTTGGCAAGAAACAAATGATGCATCCTTCGTCTCCGCCAACATGAATGTTGGATAAGATGGGACATGGTCAACATATTAGAAAGAAGGTTGATATTGTTAATCATGTTGGTCTATTGAGGCTTGAAGGACACCGTAGCAACATACCATAGCAACATAACTTAGCAATAATACCAATCCTTCATAATGTAACAAATTGTTTCATATCTATATGACAGGTGCTTTTATTTGATATGTAAACACAATGAGTACTACCGAAAGGAAGCCAGCTCACGAGGTCGCAATATTTGGCGTCCTCATTAAGTGCCAAGTCATATTTTTTTTTTGAATATAAATAGAGTTCTAAATTGATTAAAATACAAATAGAGTTTAGGATAAGAATAAATAGAGTTGAATTCACTATGAAAAACTTAAATATAGTAAATTGATTATAACTTTTAATATATAGTTCGTAAAATTATAATTTTTGGAAGATGTAGGTTGTGTAGTATAACGTGACATGTGCTTTAACATATAAAAATATGTGTTTCTGCATGATAGAGTGAATGTCTGAATCATATAGTGAGTTTCTGCATGATATAGTGAGTGTCGAAATGATATTTGGATTGTTCAGAAATGATGTAATTTCTGCATGATATAGTATGTTTCTGATTGATAAAGTGAGCTTCTTCATGACATATAAATTAGAAACCAACGTCAAAGATAATGACAAAATCATATTATAACTTTTTGTTGTTCTATGTCAAACAAAAATAACGGCGAAAAATAGGGGTGTAAATATTTAAAAACTCTACCTCTTCTTCACGAAAAATCCCGGGCATTTGCTCGGGTCCCAATACTAGTATATAAATAAAGGAGGAACTTTTCGGGAGCATAGAGAGCTCCTCAAGATTTCGAGCTCATAGAGCGCGCCACGTAGGATTGCCACGTCATCCATTTTTATTTTATTTTTTTACAAAAATAGAGTTCTAAATAGATTTAAATACATATATAGAATTTTAGATAAGCGAAAATTAGAGTTTGGTTTAACTCAACAACCTAAATTATCATATTAGGTAAATTGTGTATAACTTTTGCTACGTAATTCGGAATATTATGATTTTTGTACCATTGGAGAGCGCTTGAAATATGCTTCGAAATAAGATCCATTTACAATATAGTTCTATAACTTATGAAATAGAGAGTGCCACGTAGGTAGTGCTGTCAGTTTGGTTGAAAACCGATGGTTAAACCGCAAACCGATGACCAAGTGGCCCGAATAACAAACTGACTGAATTGACCCATAACCGAAGAGTTAAAAACCGATAAGTCAATCGGATTAAAGTAAACTGCAATTAATCGGGCCGAAATCGAGCGAAACTCAACCGAAAATAAACTAAACGAAATTAGCTGCACGGAAAACCGATTTAAACGAATCGAACCGGGCCGAATTTAACGAAAACCGTTTCAAACGTTTTTAAGCGAACCGAATCAAAGCGAATAAAACAGTTTTTAAGCGAACTGTATAAAACTGGATAAAACTATTTTAAACCGAACCGAACCAAAGCGAATTAAACTGCGTACGAATAAAATTGTCTCAAACTGAACTGTTTCACAATGTAACAACTAATTTCGTAATTTTTTTAATTTACCTAAATTATTGACGTGCAATGACATGACACCTTAATAAATAATAACTACGCAAAGATAAAAACACATGATTTCAATTTTCAACTACTTGTTTGTATTGCCTATTGGCTATTTAACTACCATATTGAGAAAAAGATTATTAATAATTCGGACACTTTGTTATAAAAAAATGAATTTAAATGCTCGTGATATTTCCGTGCAAGTATTCTACACTTGCTATCTAAAGTAAAAACACAAGCATCTTTGAAACTCCAACACTCCTTCACTATAAACGTCCAATTTCAATAAATTTGATCCGATGTAGTAAGGAGTTAAGGATGGCTTTGAAGTTACATTCAACTTGTTACAACTTGTTTAGTCTACATTACAACCGAAATGAGTGAACTAAAGAAGTACAAAATTTACATCTAAAATGTTTCCCAACAAAAAAAAGTCATACAACTAATGCAAATAAGTCTTTCTTTTACTCCATTTTCGCTTTCTTTTACCACCCTAATCTCTAGCGGCCTCAATTTCATGTCCTTGTAGCACATCAACGATTGATATTTCTTCGGTTGAAATCAAAGATACAAATTCGCCCATATAATGAACAATAGAAAGTATAAGTGTATAACCACAACATTAGACTCGAAAAAAAATTGAACAGCCGGTAGTAACCCCCAATATGCGGGAAAGAAGAAGCAAATTTAAGGGGAAAAAATCTTCAAAGCCACATATAATAGCAAAAAAGTGTAAGTAAAAAAGGCAAAAATTTCGAATGAAATCGGATCCCTATTCGGTACTAAAACTAATTAAAGAGAAGGTAATATAAATTTCCACAATAAAAAAATAGAAATTAGTTGACTATGAACAAAAAAGTAGATCTATGAAATTTGCTTATGTAATTTTTTTTGATGAAAATAGATGATTTTGAGCACAAAAATTCAGCTTTGGGAATAATTACGTAACTATGGCTATGGAGTTAATCCATCAACATTTTGATTTTCTCCGGATGAAGCAACGATAGAAATGGAAAAACAAAATATAATATATTAAAGATAAATTTGAACAAAGACATATACGGAAAGAAAGATAAAAGATAAATTTCGAAAAAAAATAGTGGATCCTACTACACATAGATTCGTATGTACTACATACCAAGCAACAACAAAGAAAATTTTATCAAAAACGCATAAATATAATGCTCCACTAACAAAAAAATCCAGTTGCTCAAACTTACAAAACCATTGGATGTCAAAAACGTTACAAAAACAACAATTGAATTGTACAAAATACTAAATTTGCTACTTTTACAAAATTAACATCTTAACTTCATAAGCTCGATCGGGGATAATATAGTATTCTTCAACATATTTAATTATTTGATGCATTTATACATTATACCTTTCAATAATCGAGAAAAGAAAAGAAAGGAAGTCAATAATCGGTCTTCACTTATGAGATGGTTTTTTTTTACTCGGAGAGATAGAGGGGGAGGCCGACCGGGCCGAGGAGGGAGAATGAGAGAGTAGGGTAAAAAAAGGGGGGTTTTATAGGTCACCTTGGGTTATGGTTTTTACCTTGTTTAGGGTCGTTGGATGAAGCTGTCAAGGGCGAGATTTGCTCTCACCTTGACTTTTCTTTTTTATTTTCGGAATAGAGTTAGAGATGATGAGATTGGAGAGTAAATGAAGGCAAGGGTTGAGATTTGCTCTTTCACTAATGAAGAAGGTCGAGATCCGCTCATTCAAGGAGAATCCATGCCATTCAATTTTAGACCAATGAGTATTGAGTTAGACCAAGCACATGGATTGCTTACATTGCTATTTTAATCAATGGTTGTCATCTCTTCTTTATTATCAAATCAATGGTCCACAAACAAAGTTAAGAGAATACATCAAAGATTATTATTATATTTATATAATATAAGTGTATAGTTATAAGTCTTTCATTGTTCTTATTGGATAACAAATTGTTTCGATTCAAGTAGATGTTTTGAGTTTGAAAGTGAATATAGCTTAATGACGATTAAGCTGGAATGGAGTATTGTTATCCTTAACAAACTTATCGACTTATATTGACACATATTAATCTAATTCAATAACATGTTTACGATTTTTGAAATTGATTTAACTTAAATACTATTAACTTGAATGCGGGATTGATACTTTGTATGATTCTATCAACTTATTATAAGTCACTAATTGATGGTACATTCATATATCTCATCCCATGACAACTTGCATCAATTGAATTAGATGTTTTAGTTATGAAATTAATTTAACTTAAAGACTATTAAACTCAAATAAATGATTGTTATCTTGAATTAGTTTATCGACTTACATTGGCTCGTTCATTAATCTCATCCGACAACAACTTATTCTAATTCAATTAGATATTTTTAGTTTCAAAATTAGTTGAAATTAAACATGACTAAGTTAAATATAATATAGTTATGTTGAATCAACTTAATGACTTATATTTATACATCCATCTAATCCAATAACTACATATTAGTTCAATCATATGTTTTATGTTTCAAAATGAATTTCACATAAAGACGATTAACTCAAATATCGTATTGTTATTTTGAATTAGCTTAGCGACTACCATTGGCACATTCATTATGTACAATAATAAATACTTGGATTATTTAAGTAGATGTTTTTTGTTTCAAATTCCATTATACACTTTGGAAGACGATTAGCCTAATGATTAACCACTTATATTAAGCCGATTTATAAACTAATGCATCATTTTCAATCATCATCTTAATCTTTGACCACAACCAATCACCAATTCATCATTGATAGTTACACATTGGAAAACTATAGAATAATGAAGAATTTGAAATTGAAATTGAATTTTTCAATATCAGCCAAATGTTGAACCTTTAATAAAGTAATTTTACAGAAAATATAGCAACTTCAAAATCCGCTTTTGTAGACAAATATAGATACGTCTCTTGGTGCTATCGTTGTTTTCGACAAGTTTAACCGATGTAACAAAAGTTCAAGCGAGTTGAAATTCCACCGCAATGAATAATGGCTTGACCCGAAGCGAGACCAGAGGGAAAAGTTGTACATGGCATAAGCGATATCAAGTTTCACCCGAGTCGATGCGGGTTTACCTAAGACTGAAATTAACCGAATCCGAGCGAAAATAAGCTGTTTAGCCGATAGTAATAGGTAAAAAGTCAAGCTGTTTAAACCAAAGCTGTACGGGTCAAACCAAAAGACAAATGTAAACGGGGCGAACTTAAGCGAAAATTGAATTAAGCTGTATGGATTGAAGCTGAAACCGAAAAAGTTTAAAGCTGAATCAATTAATCTCGAAAAAATGAACCGAGATTAACGAAGCGAAGTCAACCGAACTGTTTGGTTTGAACCCGAAGCGAACCGGTTAACCGAATTGACACCACTACACGTAGGTTGTCATGTCATGCACTTTTAAGTTTGGTTTTGACTCAACAACCTAAATTATTATATTAGGTAAATTATGTATAACTTTTGGTCTTTTGCTACGTAATTCGGAATATTATGATTTTTGTACCATTGGAGAGCGCTCGAAATATGCTTCGAAATAAGATCCATTTACAATATAGTTCTATAACTTATGAAATAGAGAGTACCACGTAGAATTGCCATGTCATGCATTTTTATTTTTATCATTTAAAAAAATAGAGTTCTACATAGATTTAAATACATATAATGAGTTTTAGATAAGGGAAAATTAGAGTTTGGTTTTGAATGATCAACCTAAATTATTATATTATGTAAATTGTATATAACTTTTGCTACGTAATTCGAAATAATATAATTATTATACCATTGGATAGTGCTCGAAATATGCTTCGAAATAAGATCCATTTACAATACAGTTCTACAACTTATGAAATAGAGAGCGCCACGTAGAATTGCCATGTCATTACTTTTTATTTGAAATATTTTTAAAAAATAGAGTTCTGCATGTAGTTAAATAAGTAAAAGGAGTTTTGGATAGGGAGAAATTAGTGTTTTGTTTTGAACAAATAACCTAAATTATTATACTATGTAAATTAAATATAACTTTTGCTACCTAATTCGATTATTATAATTTTCTTTACCGTTGACGAGTGTTTGTAATATGCTTCAAAATAAGATCCATTTACATTATATTTTTACAACTCATGAAAATATATTTAATTAGATGAATTGTAAGGCATTATTTAGTCTTTCTTTTAGATAAATATAATAATAGCTATAAGTATAGTAAACTATATATATGTGATTATAGCATTTGATCATAGGTCCGATTTACAGGATCAAACATATTATTTTTTAAAACCTCAACCTTACTCAACGAACCAAAATGATTTATTAAGGAAACTTTGTTGATACAACAAAAACTAAAATCTATATAGCGATAAAGTTACATATATATTAGAGTTTTGGATGATGAAAAAATTAGAGTTTGATTTTAAAAATCAACCTTAGAATATTATATAGATCTCCAACTAAGCATGTCATGTCATTCTTTTTAAATTTTAATTTTTTTAAATAAAATAGTGTTCAACATAGATATAAATACATATAAGGTGTTTTGAGTAAGTGAAGATTATAGTCGATTTTAAATAAATAACTTAAATTATTATACTATGTAAATTTAATACAACTTTTGCTACATAATTCACAATATTATAATTTTTACAACCACCGGAGAGTGCTCGAAATATGCTTTGAAATAAGTTTCATATACAATATAGTTTTACAACTTATGAAAATATATTTATTTAGATGAACAATAACATATTATTTATTCTTTATTTTAAGTACATATAAAAATAAATATAAAAGCAACATATTATATGTGACAATACCAATTATGTCTTTCAAAATCATACTTTTAAAAATGAGTTATAAGAAGATAAAAAAATATATATCTATAGTTTTGAACATATAGCATACCATGATGGAATTATATGAAAAATCAAATAAAAGTTTGTCAACGACATTGTAGAGGTACTCCTATTATATATGCAATTAACTGGTTATTTTATTCCTAGAATATTTATTGTATACATAATCATTTATGTTTTCTTTTTCATATATCTATATGTCGGATCTTATTCTTTTCTCCATTAACTTAATTGTACCAAAACTAATTGGGAAATCAAGGTTCCCGTTTCTAGATTATTTGAGGTCACATATCATAAAAAGGGGGAAGTTTGATAAGTCTTGATATGGTCATGATTGATGAAGAGGTATTTTTTCTCTTAAATAGTATTTTGATTATAGTAGAGGTTAGTTTTATATTTAATTAATTTTATTCATGATACCATCATTATGATATTCTTTTTGGCTTTCTCATCTCCCATTCTATATGCTTTAGTGTTTATGTGCTATATTAAAAGTCGAAGTTGTGGCTGACACTGATCATGTTTTTCTCTATTCTTTAGGTCGTGCATCTATTAATTTATTATCCTATACTTTCTTAAGGTATCATTTGGGTATTTTTCATGTTAAAATTGTGTTAGCTATTCTTAGTCATACCAATTAATGGGATACCATTTAATAATAGACTTAGCTACAATATTCAATTGAATATTAAAAATATAAAATTTATATATTGCAATAACAAATTTAGAAATTAGAGTATAATGACAAATACTTTCTCCGTTCTTTTTCTACAGCAACAATGGGTTTGGGCATGATTTTTAAGGAAATAAAAAATGGTAGTTTAGCATAGAGGTACCCGTGAATTAACTAGAGTATGGGATAAGTAAATCCTTAATAAAGTAAACACAACTTTTATGAGGCAATTTGAGTAATTAATGATGGTTTTATTAACATAAAGTAAAGACAATATTGTCAACTATAATTATTTTTTATACCAAAAGTGTAATGGATTGGTTCCAATAGATGAAACTATCCAAAGTGGTAATTGTTGCAATAGAAAGAGAACGGAGGAAGTATGTAAATACAATGGAGTTGAAAAATGTCATTTCACAACAACAAAAAACCAACAATGTTAACAAAAAATTGCAAAAAAATAAAATAAACAACAATTCCGTGCAACGCACCCAAGCTTCAAAACTAGTATAGAATATTTGACTTCGTCATTACTTTTTTGGTAGACTAATGTGGAAATTGGAAAAGCTTAGAAATTGTTCCCTTGCCGGTTAGTATATCAATTCTTATCACTTTTTACATTCTTTCTCTCATTAGAAAGTTCTTGATGGTACAGAACTGCAATCGAAATCCCCTATCCTAAAGAAGGAAAAAGAAAATACAATTCATCTCTATGGATTTCTTGTTGGTCGTCAGAATTGATTGACTCCTTTGTGTCTTTTTAAATTTTATGATAGTTAAATTATTGGTGCTTAATTCCTTGGAACTACTAATTATTAGGAATAATTATGTATTATCTTTAAATATTTGTATTTATGGTTGTGAAATATATATATATATATATATATATATATAGGTTTATATATATATATAAATATATATATATATATATATATATAAACCTATATATATATATATAGGTTTATATATATATATATATATATATATAGGTTTATATATATATATATAATATATATATATATATATATATATATATATATAAACCTATATATATATATAAACCTATATATATATATATATATATATATATATATATATATATATATATATATATATATATATATATATATATATAAACCTATATATATATATAAACCTATATATATATATATATATATATATATATATATATATATATATATATATATATATATATATATATATATATATATATAGGTTTATATATATATATATAGGTTTATGTTCATGTGAGAACCACCCTTATGGTAAGAACCGTGAGAACCACTCATTTTTCCTCATTTTATGAAGATTTTGCTCATTTCACGATATTTTTTCTCATTTTAAAATTTGATGCTTATTTTATGTTTTTCCTTATTTAACATTTTTATGTTCATTTCATAACTTTTTGCTCATTTTACGTTTTGCACATTTTACGTTTTTGCTCATTTTACTTTTTTATGCTTATTTTACTTTTTTCTCGTTTTACATTTTTTGCTCATTTTACGTTTTTGCTCATTTAATGTTTTCTACTCATTTTGTACTTTTGCTCATTTTTTATTCTTTTTGCTTATTTTATGAGATTTTTGCTTATTTTTAGTGGTTCTCACGAGTTCTCACCATAAGAGGGAACCACCCTTATGAAGAGAACCGTGAGAACCCAGCACTCATTTTTCCTCATTTTACGAAGATTTTGATTATTTCACAATGTTTTTGTTCATTTTATGTTTTGCTTATTTTATGTTTTTGATCATTTAATATTTTTATGCTCATTTCATATCGTTTTTGCTCATTTTATGTTTTGCTAATTTTACGTTTTTTATCATTTAACTTTTTTTATGTTCATTTGACGTTTTTCTCATTTTACATTTTTGTTCGTTTTAATTTACGTTCTTGCTCATTTTAGGTGGTTCTCACCATAATATATATATATATATATATATATATATATATATATATATATATATATATATATATATATATATATATATATATATATATATATATATATGATAAGATTGTAATCCTAGAATATCTTGTGTAATATTTATTATTCTTGTACATCTTTTAGATAACATGATTGTACTGTAAATAAGATGTAAACCTTTTCAATAAACTCAACAATCATTTTACTCATATTCTCTCCTCCTAAATTTTATCACTAATCACATTGACTATTTGGGGTATGTTGTTTCTGCTTTGTTCCATATCGTTGAAATAAGGTGATCTAGTCTAAAGTTTTGTGTCTGATTTGGTTAATGTATATTGAAAATGGGGGAGTACATAACAAAAAAAAAATGACGTGAGTTTTGTTATATTCGTTCTAATGTTTGTTCACAAAATACTTTTAGAGGTGTAAGCTAAACATAATTTCTACTAATACTTAAAGGTGCAAGCCGAACAAAAGACTTTTCATAATTTATTATAATACTTAATCAAAAGTTTTAATAGTTAAAGTTGGGCCTTAGAAACATATATATCAATGAAACAAAGTACCATTTTTATGTTTTAAAATTTTAGCCAAACATGACTCACAATTAATGTTCTCGTGGCTCAACGTCATGTTTTTTTTTTTGGTAAAATGTAAGAAATATTATTACCAAAAAACAGGACAACACCACCATCCAAAATTACAACCTAAACTGCAAAGCAGTAAAAACAACCTACCAGAGCATCACAACAACCAAACAACAGAAACAGAACAACTATCTAGCACATAACAACTCTATCCACTCTTTATTAGCCCTAGACCATTTTTCGATTACAAAGTATTGAATTCAATTACAAAGAACTCGCTTAATCTTCTTAATGACGAGATTATCGTACAAGGGACTTTTGCTTCCCGAGCGCGAGTGTTTCTAGCAAGCCAAACATGGTACACTACTTGCAGCCTAATGAGGCATAACACACTTTCTGTCTCTTTTTTGCTTCGAACTTTCTTCCCCACTTTCTCCAAGTTGTGAAAACACTTTCATCTGCAGCAACTTTGATGTCTAACCACTCCATAATACCACTACACACCTTCTTACTAAATGTGCACCTAAAAAATAAATGGTAACAGTCATCAATACCATGACAGCATAGAGCACAGCTAGTATCAACACATATGCCAGCAGCAGCAAGCTTAGATCTTGTTCTCAACTTCCCCTGAGCAGTCAGCCAGGATATAATGGAGTGTTTTGGGATATTTAAAGAATTCCAAACCCAATGAGACCATCTAACCTTCTCACCATCTTGATGTAACCACTTGTATCCAGCTTTTCATACTATAACTCTCTCTAGAGTTAAGCCATTGATTACCGGTATAAGCCGCTCTCATCTTCTCTTTAACCTTACAAATATTCTTCCAGCACCAGCTTGCATTCATAGGAGCTTGATACTCCCACCAATCAGTGTCTTTAATATACACTGAATGCACCCATTTAATCCACAGCAGGTCAGCTTTTGAAGTTACTTGCCAGACATATTTCCCTATTGCTGCAATATTCCAACTGTAGCAATCTTTAATGCCTAAACCACCCCTATTCTTTGAGTAGCAAACCTCATGCCAGGCTATAGGAGGAGGCTTAGAGGTATAGACTTTACCTTCCCACAGATAAGCCCTGCAAATCTTAGTGATACTGTCAAGCACCCCTTTAGGTAAGAGGAAAACTTGAGCCTAATAAGTATGAAGGCTCATTAAAACTACATTGACTAAAGTCAATCTAGCAGCATATGATAAATGCCTTGAACTTAGGCAGATAATTCATTTAAGAATTTTATCAACAAGCATATCACAATCAGCTTTAGACAATCTTTTGGAAGTTATAGGAACTCCCAAGTATCTAAAGGGGAATTGTCCTTTCTGAAATCCTGTCACTTGCAAAATTCTATGCTGTACTTCATCATTAACATTACCAAAGTAAACAATTGTCTTCTCCTGACTAGCAAAAAGTCCTGAAGTCTCTGAGAAAGTTTTCAGAACTCTTTTCATCATAATAGCAGACTTGACCTCACCTTTGCAGAATAACATTTAATCATCTGCAAAAATAAGGTGAGTGAGCTTCAAATTTGTGCAACTGTAATGAAAGCAAATTCAGGCTTCTGGTACATCTTCTTCATCAATCTGGAGCAGTACTCCATAGCAATAACAAATAAGAGAGGTGAGATTGTATCACCTTGTCTCACCCCACTCTTACCCTTGAAAAAACCACATAAAGTGCCATTAATGCTCAAAGAGTAACTAGGTGTAGTCACACAAAGCATAATCCACTTGACAAACTTTTCAGGGAAGTTAAGACCTTCTAGCATTTCCTGAATAAAATCCCAATCTAAGGTGTCATATGCTTTTCTTAGATCAACTTTCATGGTGCATCTGGCTGGTTCAGATTTCCTTTTATAATGTCTTAGCATATCTTGGCATATAAAGATGCTGTAAAAATTACTCTCTGCTCCACAAATGCACTATGAACAGGATCAATAAGCTCTGGCAGAATCTTCTTTAATCTTGCACATAACATCTTAGATATGATCTTATATAGAACATTGCAACATGCAATGGGTCTATATTGAGTCACATCTTGAGGTTGTTCACATTTTGGAATCAGGCATAGAGTAGTACTATTGATCTGCCTTAGAATCTTTCCTGAAATAAAAAAATCCAAGACAGCTTGTGTAATATCTTCACCAATAATACTCCATGACTTCTTGTAGAAGCATCTAGAATACCCATCTGGCCCAGGAGCCTTTATATCATCAATGTCAAATAAAGCCTGCTTCACATCATCCATACAGGATAGGTTGAATCAACATGTCTTGCTGTGTTTGATTCAATCTACTGCCTTCATTCAACATACTTCTACTGACCTTCCTCCTTGTATCTTGAGCAGTGCCAAGCATACCCACATAAAAATCCAAAAAAGCCTTCTCAACAAGCTCCTGACTCTCCATGCAAACACCAGAAGCATCTTTAATTCTATACACATGGTTCTGATCGCTCTTCTTTTTTTTTAGACAAGCATGGAAATAAGCTGTATTGTTGTCACCTCCCTTCAACCACTCACACTTTACTTTTTGATGCAAGAAAGATATTCTAGCTTGATTAAGCTCCAAATATTTTTTTCCCAGCTTCAGCTTCCCTGATGTGCAGCTCATGATTAATCAGATCTTCCTGTAATAACTTTTGAATGTTAATCATGGTTTTGAAAGCAACATCAGCTTCATTCTCTATATTAGAGAATTTACTTCTATTTAGAGCTTTCAACTCATATTTCAACCCTTTTTAATTTCTTCACCACTTGGTGCATTGCACATCCATCAAACTATTTCTGCCAACCTCTCACCACTATATCAGTAAACTGCTCAGCACCAGTCCACATATTAAAGAATCTAAAAGCTTTGGGTTTACTTTGTTGTGGCATTTCTAACTGAACAATACAAGGAGAGTGATCTGACACACTTTCAGGGAGAAATGTAGCCAGAGACTGAACAAAATTCCTCTCCCATATATCATTGACAAAAACCCTATCAATTTTAGAATAAACTCTATCACCCCCCTCTTATTTGTTAGACCAAGTAAAAAATGGCCCAACAGTCTCCAATTCCTGAATTTCACACTCCCTTAAACACCTTCTAATCCCCTCGACTTCTTGCAAAGTAACTGCAGAGCCCAACCTCTCATTGAGATTCACAACATTGTTAAAATCTCCACAAATTAGCCAAACTTCCTGAGTCACCTTTATTTTTTTTAAATCCTCCCACATAATCTCTCTATCTGCCATTTAATTGGAACAATACACCAAAGTAAAGAAGAAAGATCTCCCAGTACCCTTATGTACTACTCTACTATGAATATATTGAGCCTTGCATTCTATGACATCAACATCAAATTTATGAGGAAGCCAAATCAACCATATCCTCCCTCCCTTATGATAAGAATAATTAGCTATAAAACTCCAATTAAAACAAACTCTAGGATAAACCTTAGCAACATTACAAGGTTTGACCCTAGTCTCTAGGAGACCAAATAGCCCACAATTTTGATGATTAAGAAGAGTTCTTACATCACCATGCTTGTGTATGCTATTTAATCCCCTGACATTCCAAAAACCCAACCTATCCATGAGGGAGTAAGATAAGATCCTCCCCCTGCACCTGAACAGCCCTCAACTTTTGCACAATGAGTTATGTCACAACATGCACCACTTCTTTAGGACCTGTACCATCAACATTTATACCAATTTCATGTGCAGGCCCCTCCTCCTCAGCATCCTCTTCAATAGTTGCTAACCCATAACCATTTGACACTTCCGTCTGCACAGGTCTATCAAGAACTGTTTGAACTAGCCTATCTTGGTGACCGAACCGGCCGCACCTGGGGCGAGCATTCTGAGCTTTTGGCACCCATTTCTTCTGTGGAACAATTTTTGCTTTTGCTACTTTAAATCTCTTCTGCCTATATTGAACCATATTGTGCCCAATTCCACCACAATCACTACACATCACAGTCTTACATTCATACAGAACCTGTTGAGATTGCATTTTCCCCTTCTCATTACAGAAAATAACCTCATTTGGAAACTCTTGGTCAAGGGACACCTCAACCAACACTCTTGCATACTCAAGAATGTCTTTCTGAGCAGTTGCCCTGTCAGTTCTGATAGGTTTCCCAATGACCCCTACAATCTTGTTCAAAGCTGATTGACCCTAATATTGCAATGGCAAATTAGGTAATTTAATCCAGGTGGGCACAATCTTCACATTACCAGCATTCAAATCAACATCTGGGGACCATTCTTTGACAATAACTGGTTTGCTGTCATAAAGGATAGGTCCTGCATCCATAGCTTGTTTTTTGCTATCAACAGAATGAAATCTAACCATGAACAAACCAGATTTCATCATAGCAACTTTATCAACTCCATATTTTCTCCAAATCCGCCTAATAAAACCATCGACTATCCTGAATGGAGGTTTAACCCCTAGAATATAACAAACCACAACATTCTTCCAATAATCTAATTCAGGTTGTATATCATTCAAAGTAATCTAAACTACATTCTCAAAATTAGAAGTTTCCACATGAACATTACTCTCTTCAACAGGTTTTTCTAAGTTCAATCCTTCTTCTACAATGTTATGAAACAAAGAATGCCTCCAATTACCTGGAATTGAGAAATTCCCCGCATGACTCACAAGTTGCTGCATCAGAAATGGTGAAGGTTGAACTATGGGTCTAACGGAGCTTGCTGGAGTATGCACCGAAGCAATCCATTTCTCCCTCTTGTTCCTAGCTTCAATAAACGCATTCCTATCTTGCGCAGATGCTTCAAAATCAACTGAAGCATTCGATTGGTCATCCTCCGAGGACCAACTCAACATTGAATCATCTTGCAATTCATTAAGACTAATTTCCTTCCTAGCATCGCCTGATTGAGGTCTTCGAACCACCTTTTCAGTCGGACCTGTCTTACCTTGCTTCTTACCTCCATTTCCCTTCTTCGAGCCTTTTGCCATAGCTTCAGCAGAGCTGAGGATAAAAAATGGTTATGAAAGTTACTGTTCCATTGATTCTAGAGAGAGGAGAGAGTTTCTCTCTCTAGGGTGCTCCATCCATTCCACTAAGCATTAATATCTATCTCAACGTCATGTTGTTTTCAATTTATGTGCATCATAAGTGATGCCAATTAGAATTATGCTGGATCGTGTGTGTGTTACATGCAAGCCTAACCTAAGCCATCCCTGGATAGGCGGAGTGTTATTATTATAAAGACATAGATAACTTCAAGGTGAAAAAAACGCTTTGCTTCCAAAAATTAAGCGCTATCAAGAGATTTTTTTGTTTGATTGGAATAAAGTACGACATCTAATAATTACAGAATTTATTCCGAAATGAACTCAAACAAACTAATTATTATTATTATTATTATTATTATTATTATTATTATTATTATTATTAATCATTATTATTATTATTATTATTATTATTATTACTATTGTTATTTATACTATCTTAAATATTAGTATGATTAAAATAACAATATAATAATAAATATAAATAATAATATAATATTAATAATAATTATTATTAATATATTAATTAATAATAATTATTATTATTAATATTTATATTAATCATAATAATAAATTTAATGATTAATAATAATAATTAATATTTATATTAATTAATAATAATAATTAATATTTATATTAATTAATAATAATAATTATAATAATAATAATAATAATAATAATAATAATAATAATTAATAATTAACAATAATAATAATTAATAATGATTATTATAATAATTAATAAGAATAATATTACTAATAACAATAATAATGGTGGTGGCTGTATGGTAGATAGATATGGGGTAATCCCAAACCTTGGGGGGTGGTAGGGAATCAATCTAAGGGGAAGTGGGGTAATCCTTAAAAGAAAAAGGGGTAAAAGGTTTGAAAAAATGAACTAACCAAACACTCACAAAGGAAAACAAGGAACTCAATTCCCTTTCCTTTTCTTGAAACCCTCCAACCAAACGCCCCTTGATAGGCATGTCGCGCACCTAACAAAAATAAATAATCTAACTAACCTCCTAACTATGTAGCAGGGCAAGTCATGATCGATCCCACAGATACAAACAATATCAAACACTAGTTATTCTTGACTCAATTCAACTAAACAAGTGACAAACGACTTTGGTCAATGAACTACAAAACTACTATGAATGTAGTGCAACTAATTAATAATATGAGAATAAATTCAAGGGTAAAAAGCACCTAGAATTAAGCATCCCCACTAGCATAATTAGCCTAAAGATAAATTCCTACCCCAAACTAGTCAATTAAAAATTCACAAGGAAAAATGCACCCTAAATAATACCATAAACCTCTCCCGAGTATCTATGGCTTCCCTAATATGCAATCAAGCCTACTCCCGTGGAATCATGCAAATTAAAGACATTAAACACAACACTCTAACTTCCTAACAATCCATTCTACCTACTCCCGTGGAGAACTTCATGTCCTTAATTGAAATACTCAAATCCGTCAAAACCCAACTCTCGTTGTGATCAAGACAATGAAATGATAGCAATGCTAATTATCCCTAATCTAGTATTGTAAATTGCACAATCAATTAAGCAAGAATAATCAAACAACTAAATTGGGGATTTAAGGGAATAAATCAAACATCAATCATGGCTAGGGTTTACTTAACCCTAGATTGGAAAACTACTCACACATATTAATTAAAGTAATCAAATAAAATATAAAGGAAAACATAACAAATAATCAAAATTATAAAATAAAAGAGAATACTTGAATTGATGATGAAAAGATGAAGTCTTGAATAATTCTCCAAAGTTAAGACAAACGTTCCAAGAGAGAGAGAGAAATAAGAAGTCTTACTTGAATCATGAATAATGAATAATGAATAATGAATAATAAATAATGAATCCTAATCTAATTAGAAAAAACCCTAATATAAAATTATATCTCCTAATACTAGTAGGAAACTAAGTTACAAGATAAGGAAAGTCCACTAAATCATTAACACTTTGTTTGGTATTTTTTTTAGTAAAGGATGGAAAAAGAAAGGAAGAGAAAGGAAAAGAAAGGAAAAGAAGAGAAAAGAAGGTAGTTGTAGTTTCCAATGTTTGGTATAATTGGTGGATTTGAGAGGAATCACATGTTTGGTTGTCATTAGTAAAGGAAAGGAAAGGAAGGAAATAAAGAAAACATAGGTAAAAACTTATTAGCTTTCTTTCCTGTCAAATTCCTCCGATTTTGGGAGGAAAGGAAAGCAAGGATTTAAGAGTATTCTTTTCCTTCCACTTCCTCTCCTTTCCAATCAAACCCCTCTTATTTTCTTTTACCAAACAGGAGAAAGTTTGTTTTCACCTTTCCTTTCCTTTCTTTTCCATCCAAATCCTTCCTACCAAACAAAGCCTAAAAGACGCGGAATTTAGCAATCCGCGCGCACATATGAAGCCTCAGGCAAACTGGGCCAACTTACGAAGCCCATATCTCACAGAATATAACTCGCCTTGGGCCGTGCAACCTATCGTTGGAAAGCTCTTCAAGCCTACTTTCTAATGCCACTAGAATCATTCAATTACAACTGACGACTCAAAAGTTATGGATAAAAGAGTGAATATGACTCAATTTCCACAATTCTTTCAATGAATTCCAACTCCAATTTAGCTCCAAATTGCATTCAAATATATGTGTAACGATCCTTATCAACGTAGCTAGCTTTCAATTGCTCCTAAATACTCAAGCTTGTGCAACAATACTCCAATTATGTTCTGAATACCGGAAATTCACCAAAGAATACAAAAAACACACAAAAGGAGTAATATTTCGCAAATTAAGTAATAGTATGCAATTATGAACTACAATGCACCTAAATGCTCCTAAAATGCAACCTAAATGCACCTAAAAACTATATAAAAATACGATACATAACCCCCTAAAACTAAACTATATATGAACTATATCTTTTTTTTCCTTGTACAATATTTTTGGTCAACAAACTTTGCCTTATGTAAACCTTGTCTCATGAAATTACTTTTGAAAGAAATATAAAATATAAATATATTTTAGATAGAGAAAATGACATCAAAGTTATTGCATTTATTATATTTTTTCTCTACTTTTTTAGTAAGACTTATCATACTAGTCAACTCTAAGAGCACTGACAATGGTAAGGTTGGTTCACATTCCCTCATCTTTCTCTCTCTTTTCCTCCTTACCCCTCAGTCCCTCACATTCCACTAACTTTGCCTCAAGCCTTCAACCTTCAATTTTTTCCCATAATGGTGAGGTTGGTTTACCTCTCTCTCTCTCTCATACTTTAACAATATCCCACCATACACTAGCTCTCTTTCCTACCGAATTTATTTTTATATTCTATACTCTCCCCACCTGCTCCAAGTGGCATTCTCACAATGGCGGAAATTCAAGGACCAACTAAGGAGTTGTAGCAATAGTTAGCACCCACGACCCACCCTTCTTCTCCTTACATGCCTCAACATCCCACAATGGTGAGGGTAGACTGAAGTATGGTCTTTGCCCTATTGCGTTAACTAAGAACCAACCATTGTAGGTGATCTAAAGGTTACCTTATAATTCTCCATACGATCAAGTAGACACATCATCTTCATAAATGGTAGATTTTCATTCTATATGATAGGTTAGGAGTGGAGCGATAAATTATTCCTTTCTACAATTCAAGGTACCATTTTCGGGCATTATGTTGTATCAAACATGTTCTCATAGAATTTTTTTCTAGAGTCATCAATAGCTTTAAAAAATCAAAATTCAATCTTAGCACGAGTCAAGCCCGACTATCAACAGGGTTAACTTGTTCTGTGGAACAGGGCCCCTGAATTGTGAGGGCCCAAATACTGGAAAAGTCATACTTAGCATTAAAAAAAATTAGCCTTATATACACGCAATGCATGCGAAAGCATATAGAAAATTAAATTAATTGTGTTGAAGAACTATCTTTGCATTTTGTTTTTTCAATAAACTATTGTTCAATTTAAATGTGGTACTTTTTTATTTTCCCCCCTTTTTTCGTTTAAATGAAGAAGGTAGTTATCCGCTTTTTTTTCTTTTTTTTTTTCCTTTTTCTATTTTTTGGTGTCTCCCATGTGTTGCCATATATAATAGAGATTAGTTTCTTGGCTTTCCCATGAGAGCATCTAGTAATCAGGTTCCATTCTCTTTTTTTCCCTTAATTTAATTATTGCATATAAAATCTTGTTGATCATCCTGGTTATCGTTAAGGCTGGTAATGGGTCTGAGATGGGTCGGGTGGACCTCAACCCGCCCCATCACCGAGAACCATATCCCCATCCACACCATCCATCACCCGCCAAAAATTCCATCCATATCCGGCTCGTCCATCAACCGCGGATGGGGCGTGTGGGGCGGGTTTGGAAATGGACAATACTAGAAAATATAGTTTGTATACTTACCAATTTTAAAAATTAATAAATGAAAATTTAGCCTTCGATTAACCGGAAGACGATTGAATATCAATTGTCAATTCTTAATACATGCCAAAATTTAATACTAATAATAATATATACTTCATAGTATTATATTATATTAATATATTATCATATATATTTATATCTATTAGTAGTATTTATTAATATATTATATATATATGACATGGGTGGATGTAGGGGTGAAAGTTATTTGGTTAAAAACTGAAAACCAAACCAAACCAAACCGAATTAGTAATTTGGTTTGGTTTTTTTTGAAATTCGGTTTGGTTTGGATTCAAAAAAAAAATTCGGTTTTTCGGTTTGGATCGGTTTTGGGTTTGGAAAACCGAAAAAACCGAGAAAACCGAAAAATAGAGGTTGAAACTTGAAACAGGAGTACAGGACCATGTTGAAATAATAAAACTCAAACCCAGCCCAGCCCACTTATGCGCCAAACTAAAGTCCTAAACTCTTAACCCTAGGACTAACTCAGTCACTCTCCTCTCCTCTCCTCACCCCACGCCGTTTCTCTTATCTTTCTCCTAAATGGTTCTCTTCTTTCTCTCGCAAATGCTCCTCGTCAGTCGTCTCAGCGAAGGAAATCAGAGATCTCAGATCAGGGCAACATCAATCTCTCTCTCCTCTCGCCGGTTGAAGAGGTTGAAGAAGGTCGACGGCTTATTTATCTCGTATATGCTTTGAACTCTTTGAATCTTTCATGTGGTGATTATTGAAAGATGTGTATATGATGATTTTGTTTTTACCAAATTAATGTCATTGATAATACGAAATTAATGTCTGTTATTAAATTGTTATTTTTGTCTGTGTTCAATTTTTTTAAAAAAAATTAGTTAAGAAAATAAGAAATTGATATCACTGTTATTTTGTTTTATTTCAGTTTGATTTGGTTTGGATTTTGGAATATGAAAAAAAATTCGGTTTGGTTTGGTTTGGATTTTGAAATATAAAAAAAATTCGGTTTGGTTTGGTTTTTGGGTTCAAATTTTGATTTGGTTTGGTTTGGATTGAGTAGAATTTCGGTTTGGATTTGGATTGGAAATTTAAAAACCGAATTTATTTCGGTTTGGTTTGGTTTTGACCTAAAACCAAACCGAAAACCGAACTTACACCCCTAGGTGGATGGATGGAACGGGTGATGGGTCAAAAAATTCTCACCCATCTCAGCCACTCCCCGCCACCCACTCCACCCGCCACCCGTCCGTCACCTACCTCATTGCGTGTTTTCACCCATTTATTTGGGGCGGGTGGGTGGATAATCCACTCACCCATGGATAATTGCCAGCTTTAGTTATCGTTGCGTATGTAGGAAATAGGGTTTTTCTAAAGTTGAAGAAGTTGAAGTTGTATATGTTTCTACTATGTCACGAGAAAGACTTAATGAATTGGTCTTGAATATTGATAGTAAAATTGAGAATGACATTTTGGATAGGAGTAATTGATTATGAAGATTTAATGAGGATTTTACTTCAAAGATTTGTTGGGTACAATTCTTGGTCCTTTTTGTTGGAAACGATCATAATACGATTCATATTACATTATTTATTTCTTTTTAGATCGTCTTTTAAATTTGTCATAAGGGTATAATTATGATAAATAACACATGGTCTCCATATTGTTTGAGACGACAAAAATCAAGGTTGGTCTAGTTGGTTGAAGATTCTCCTTCTATCCTTGTGACATGGTGTTCGATTCTTGCCCGTTAGAGTTGAGCATCCTTGTGTCATGAACCATAAAAAATGGTTCTTACTTCTCTCTCTACATTTCTCTCCTCTACACCATTTTTTACAAACTATTACGATTTCATTTCTTAACAATGAACAAACAAAAAATGGCTCAACACTCTCTCTCCTCCTCTTTCCCTATCCCACCATATTTTCTTTTTCTTCAATCAAATTACACTACAAAATTAAGAAATTTATGTTTTTTTTTACGGGAATAAATTTATGATTTGATTACCTTAATAATTAACATTAATCATGTGATTTATTGAAGAAATATGTTCCGATCAACTGATTGGCATAATAATAGGAAAGGGAGAACGTAATCTATAATTACTAAATTACACATATACAATATAATTTGAATATATTTAAAATATAAATAAATATATTTTAATATATTCTAACACTCCCCCGCAGTCGAAGCGGGAGGTCCTCGGATGCTGAGACTGTCCCTGAAATCATTAAATAGTACGCGCGGAAGCCCTTTTGTAAATATATCTGCAATCTGATATCGGGACGGTACATGAAGTACACGAACTTCACCACGAGCAACCTTTTCACGAACAAAATGAATATCCATTTCAATATGCTTTGTTCGTTGGTGTTGGACGGGGTTGCCGGACAAGTAAATGGCACTCACATTGTCACAGTAAACTAAAGTAGCCTTGTCAATCGGACAATGTAACTCAAGTAATAAATTTCGGATCCAACAGGAGTCCGAAACCACATTGGCAACACCCCTGTATTCTGCCTCGGCACTGCTACGGGAAAGAGTTGGTTGCCGTTTAGACGACCAAGAAATCAAATTGTCACCAAGAAATACACAGTATCCGGAGGTAGAACGACGGGTGTCAGGACATCCACCCCAATCTGCATCTGTATAAGAAAAAATACGATCAACTGTAGACTTGTACAAATGCAGGCCATAAGACAAAGTACCCTGAAGATAGCGTATGATACGCTTGAGAGCACTCATGTGTTCCGTTGTCTGAGCATGCATATGGAGACATATCTCGTTTAACCGCATAAGAAATATCCCGTGCTCGGTAAAAGTCAGATATTGGAGAGCACCTGCGAGGCTACGATACTTAGTCGGATCATCATACGGAGCAGCTGTGGAACCACTGAGTTTGGACTTAGTATCAACCGGTGTAGGACAAGAGCTACAGTTTGACATGCCGGCACGATCAATTATACTAGCAAAGATACCGTTTCGAGACAAGAATAACCCACCCGAAGTATGGGTAACCGCAATGCCCAAAAAATAACCGAGAAGACCAAGATCTTTCATAGCAAACTCGAACTCAAAAGAGCCATAACATACTTACGGAGACGAAGCGGACGATGCCGTAAGTATAATGTCATCAACATACAACAGAATATAAGCAATGTCAGAACCATTTCTGTAAATGAATAAGGAATGATCTGACTTACTGTGACAAAAACCAATGGAACCAACAAAATCAGAAAATCGCTGATACCAAGCCCGTGGGGCTGCTTAAGACCGTATAAAGACTTCTTGAGCGAGCAAACATGATCCGGATAATTTTTATCACGAAAACCAAGAGGTTGATGCATATAGATCAAGCTTCCCGCAAATGACCATGCAAAAATGCATTCTTGACATCCATTTGATGAATGGACCAAGATTTAGATAAAGCAATACTAAGGACAGTCCGAATGGTTGTAGGTTTGACCACCGGGCTAAAGGTCTCATCACAATCCACACCCTGCTGCTGTGTGTTGCCATTACCTACAAGACGCGCCTTATAACGCTCAAAAGAACCATCAGATTTATGTTTATGACGAAAAATCCACATAGAACGAATGACATTCACATTAGACGGCTTAGGTACTAATTCCCAAGTCTTATTATCAATTAAAGCATTAAACTCATCCAACATTGCATTTTTCCAATTTTTATCACGGAGAGCACTAACCGGATTTTTCGGGATTGGGGAAATATCGGGAGTAGTGTCTACGGTTAAATTGGTGTGAAATTTTGGGTTAGGTTTAAAAATGCCATTTATTGATCTAGTTGTCATGTGATGGGGTCTGTTCACGGTGGTTGGGGGATTTTGTGGAGTATGGGTCTGATGAGGATAAGGGGGTGAGTCCATTTGTGGTGTTGGGCTGGTAGGCGTGGGAGTGGGCGAGCCCAGTAAGGGAGCTGGGCGAGGAGGTGTGACAGCAGGATTGGGCTGAGATGGCAAGCCTAATCCGTGAGTTGCAGCAGGAGGGAGAGTGCTAGCTGATTCCTTGAGGGAGTTTGGGCTAGCAAAAGAATTGGGCCCAGAAGGTGGACTGGTCCGTGTGAGAGAGGGAGGAGGAGAAGTGGGCTGCACAATGTTAGGAGTATGTGTTTGTGGAATAAATTGATTTAAGGAAATATTATCATCCAAAAATTCATAAGTGGATGCATCGGCATTGTTTATTTTTGAAAACGGGAATTCATTTTCAACAAAACGAACGTGACGACATATAATGATTTTTCCACTTGACATATCATAACATTTAGAACCACGATGATTAGGAGCGGGACCAAGATAGACACAAGGTGTGGAACGCTCTTGAAGTTTGTGAATAGTGGAGGAGGGAAACAAAGGAAAACATAAACATCCAAAAACACGCAAATTGGAGTAATGAGGATTACTGTGGTATAGAATTTGAGTGGGAGATGAGTAATCTAGCACTTTGGATGGAAGAATGTTTAGAAGATAAATTGCCATAGAGAGTGCATGATGCCAAAAGGATGGTGGCATGGATGCATGAAAAAGCAATGTCCTCATGATATTATTTATGGATTTGATATGTCTCTCAGCCTTACCATTTTGAGGAGAAGTATGAGGACAAGATAAACGGAAGACCATGCCATTTTGATTAAAAAAACTGCTCAAAAGTGCCATTGATATATTCAGTACCATTGTCACATTGAAAAGTTTTAATGTTCCGTTCAAATTGGGTTTTGACAAAAGCATGAAAAGTCAGGAAAAGATGTTTAACTTGAGATTTCTTTGCAATTGGAAAAGCCCATACGAATTTGCTATAATCATCCAAAAACAGAACATAATAACGATGGCCTAAAGAACTTACAATAGGAGAAGTCCACAAATCACTATGGATAATATCAAACGGAAGATGAGTATAAGATAAAGAGTCATAAAATGGCAATTTAGAATGTTTCCCAATAGAACAAGAAGAACAAAAACTAGGACAAGCCTTATTACAATCAATAAACTGGTTACTACGAAGGTTATTTAGAATTACGTCGCCAGGGTGGCCTAGACGATGGTGCCAAATAACAGAAGAAACAGCAGAAAAGGCGGAATGATTGATTGATGAAATGGCTTGTTTGTTTGAGAAGAGTGGATAAAGATCCCCAAAGGCTTGTCACATCTCATTAGTTTGACCCCGTCTCGTAAGTCATGAACAGAAAAAAACCAAATGGGTCAAATTCAACAGAGACCATATTATCAGTTGTGAATTTTCTAACTGAAATTAGGTTTTTGATGATGTTAGGAGCATGTAAGACATTGTTGAGGCGAAAAGGTGGGTGAGGTGAGGGTACAATAGTGCTACCGTGACCAATAACAGGAATTAAATCACCACTTCCAACAACAATGTTATGATGTTTATTGCTAGAATTGAAATAAGGGGAGAGAATACCTGACTCCGAGGTCATGTGAGATGTAGCACCGGTATCCATATAATAATTTCCATCCGGTTGAGAGACAGGACGAGCATGCATTGCGGCCTCAATATCGGTTGGAGTATAGCGAGGAGAACCCGCACTTTGACGAAGGAGCGGACATCACATTGTACGACCGTGGTCGTGAGCCAAGGATACCATTGGGCCGGTGCCGCTAGGCTCGGTACATGGGCCTAGGCTGCCACGGATATGTAGGATATGGGCAAGGTGGTGGCACAGCCGCCCCCATGGATACTGGCTGCCAAGGAGCTCGCCACGCAATGTTGCCGGCCACGTGGGCGCCGGGTAGACTGGCCGGCCCCTGGCGACGTGGGCGTACGGTGGCGGCGGCAAGCCGAACAGACGTGTCACCGTGGCCCTTCCCCTTCCCTTTGGACTTCGAATTACGGCCTTTATTAGAGGAGCCGCGCTTGGTTTGATTGGGAGGAGTCGGGGATTGAATCGAAGCGCAACCATCGCCGAGGAACCCCGAGAACCCTGTTGCCTCACGAGCAAGCCGAGCTTTAATGGTGCGCTCGGCCATTTTCAACCGAGAGCGACAACTCTCGAATGATGGCAAAGGGTCTTGGTTTTGAATATAATCCACCGTACCACTTGTAAGCTTCCGTAAAGAGCCAAGTGAGTCGAAGGACAAGCCGACCATTTTGGACCGGAGCATCAACATCCGCGAGCCGATCCGCGAGAGATTGAAGGTGGTTGCAGTAAGTATCAATGGAGTCGAAAGACTCAAAGTCTGCATTAGCAAAGTCTTCCTCAAGATGAGTAGCACGAGAAGCCTTGTTGTCCTGGAACAAAGCTTCAAGCCTCTTCCACACTCCCTCGACCGTGTCATTGCGACGGAGAACAGCGTTAAGGAGGTCTTTGGATACTGTACCATATATCCATTGCAACACAACAGCATCAAGACGGTTCCATAAAGCAAGGTCGGCCGATTTGTTAGCCTCAAACGCAGCCTTAGCAGTTGCTTTCGTAGGAGGAACCAAGTGATCATAAAGAGCATGGACCCTAACAAGATTTGTGAATAAGGTAGCCCAAGAGTGATAAAGAGATTGTTCATTGTCTAATGTGATAGGAATGAGTGATTTCACATTAGTAATGGTAAGGGCCGGATGAAATTTCGGTGCTTCAGCCATGGAAGCAGAGGAAAGGGAGAAAAGATGAGAGGAAGAAGACAGAAAATCGGCTAGGGTATGTGGTGTTTAGGAACGAAACAAGTCTGATACCATGAAGAAATATGTTCCGTGAGTAATGCATTAGAAGGCTGAGCCTTATATACAAAGATTACAAGCAAGTCAACGCTATAATTAATCCTAGAAATATGCTAGACTATCACCTAGTCAACCATAATCAATTTACAGCTAATTATACGCCAACAATGAATCAACTGATTGGCATAATAATAGGAAAGGGAGAACGTAATCTATAATTACTAAATTACACATATACAATATAATTTGAATATATTTAAAATATAAATAAATATATTTTAATATATTCTAACATTTATACTTACACGAGTAATTATCTTTTTCATTTAATAATCATCTTTATAAAATTCAAAGGAATTACAAAAGAAGTGGTTTCTTTGTGAGAAAATGGAGAAAACGATTAAAGAAGGGTAAAATTAAAATGTGAGGAAAAATATCAAGATAGATGTTTATTTGTAGAGAATAAAAAAACATAAAACTTTGTATTTTTTTTAAACATATTTTTAGAGATATACACTTTTCAAAAACTGTAAACATTATATTTTTTAGGCTAACAACATCACAACACTTGGGCGCTTATCGTCCCTTGCTTTCCTCTTGACATGTGTGATTTGAAGATTTGTAATTTCTTTTTGGTGACACATCTCCCTTCACTAGCAGATGATTCATTTTGATGAACCGTTTGTTTTCTCGAACATTCATCAATATGTTCATCCATGAACATTTAATTTAGTTATGAATAAGCAAAATAAAAAAAAAAGTCCACGTTTGGTTCATGAATAAAAATGCTCTGATAATGTAACTTCCCTCTCCCTCAACTTACAAGGGGTCTTCATCTTATCTAAAAAAATTATTTAAGATGACCTTTATGTATTTCATATGACGTATTTTATGAAAGAGAAAAATACTTGATCTTTTTAAAAGTTGTGATTCGACCTTTTTAGTCATTGTGACGAACTCTGAAACTTTCCTACTAAGTTTTTTTAGAAAGGTAAGTTGAAATTCCTTGCAAGGAGGGGGGAAATTGGGAATCCCTCCTGCTAGGGTTGAGATTTGATCGGGGAATCTCTGGAATCGGAAGTGATGCGGTTCAATACCACTAGGCTTTCACCTGCTACCCAAAACTATGGAGTTTCCTTATTGTGTGAAATTAAGTAAGCTTGTTTGAGGTATTTAAGAAAGTTTGCTGGAAATTGAACACCAGAGCCTCAGCATGTCTACTATACATCCAAATTCAAGGTAAACTTTTTCCGTGTTTGCCCATCTTGCAGAATCTATGCTCATTTCAAAAAAAACAAATAAATACTTATTTTTAGGTACCCTTGAATGTATGTAAGAATTATAGAAAGTTCTGACATCAGCTTGAAGTCTGAAGATCATGAAAGTATTCCCGCATAATATAGGAGTTGGAATCTTGGAAAGACTAGAAGCTTAATTGGATATTTAGGAGGCCATACTCCGAATTACACATTACACATTATTACAAAAGAAGAAAAGACCAAGACTATCTCATCATTGTGAAAATACAACAGATGCTAAATGCAGAATTCTACAAAAAAATAGAAAAATAAATCCCTGGATTTTCCACCTATTTTACTCGGAATCACACATTCACACTAGATCAGACCAGACCACATCAGACTAGAAAAAGTTATTAAACCTGTTGAGCCAAACCTTGGAGTTCCTTAACTAAATTTGCAACATATCTAGATTCAATCTCTTCATTCAGGAAAAACTTTCTCCATTTGTTATGATTTTCTCTAATAGATTTACCTAGTTCATTTTCAGTATCCAACATGACTATCTTTATTGCTTCCAAAATATCTTGTTTCCCAAAAAACCCATCTTCATCCCTTCTATTAACCTCCACCCCAACCTTCAGATCTCCACTAAACAGCTTAGAATTCAGAAACTGATCACCCTTTTGTGGCACAAATGCTAATTGACAATCGTTGACAATACCCTCTATCACAGAGCTAAACCCTGAATGATTAAGATAGCACCCAACACTTTTGTGTGCTAAAATGTGCTGTTGTTGCACCCATCCTGTATGCACAACTCCTCTATCTTTGATTCTCTCCCTAAAATTTTCTGGCAATGACTCTTCTAACTTATTTGTTGCATCAATGCTCCGTGTTCCGAAATTCAGAACCAAAAAAAAGGGCAAACCAGTGAGCTCTAACCCAAGTGTAAGCTCCTTTATCTGATCATTATTCAAGTATGTTTCACTTCCAAAATTGCAAAAAATGACTGATTTTTCAGGGAATTTACCTAACCAACTTTCCCATTTTTCATCTAGTGCACCAGTAGGTGGTAAAGGAACAGCTGGGCCAGCTAAAAACAGAGGTTTTTCTAACTGAGTTTTTAAGTAATCTAAGTATGGACCTTCTACTTCAGTGCAAGACTTATAGATTGTAGCATCACAGATATTTATAAACCCCATTATTCTTTTGAAAGCGGGTGGTCCGCCATGGAAACTCTTGTAAAGGTACTGGAAATCTCGAGCTTGGAAAGTTTTCATGAAGGTAATTGAGGTTTTAGGGTACCCTTGAGGAGGCTTCATTAAGTCCTCGAGAGCGGGTGGTATGTTAGGATCGATCATTCTTGAAGGGATAGTAAGATATGAATTAGCAACAGCTGAAAATACACTGAAATTAACCGCTTTGACGCCGAGTTCAGAAGCTAATGAAGGCAGCCAGTAGTGTGCAAAATCAAAGAGAATGATATGTGGTTTGAGTTGAGCTAACAGAGTTTTAACTTGAGGTTGCATTTGGTCGAGTGCTACTTTGAGAAGCTCAGCAGTTTGAGATGTAATGTCAGAGCTGCTGTCAAAGTTAGGGGATAGTCCTACAATTGGAGGGATAGTAAGGGGGATGACTTGATTGGGAGGAGATTGTTTAAGGGTGGATCTGATGCGTGGGATGTTTCCAGGTATTGAGAAGAAAGAGATTTGTATGTTATGGGAGGAGAGCTTGTTAGAGAGTTGGATAAATGGGTTTATATGACCATATGCAAACCATGGAAACATAGCAATATGAATCTTGGTTGACTTTTTGCTTGAAGCTTCTTCCATATCTTTAACTTTGGTGTTTTTGTGTGATTTGGGACTTAAGAATGGTGAAAGAGAATTGAGGAAGGTTTAATGTTTTGTATATCGTTAACACGTCGTCTTATATATTTGAGCACCCCTAGTTAAATACACCGACGAGAAGAATATGTGTATAAGCCCTTTAGATTAACAGCTCATAATCTTGCGGTGAGTTTATGCTTGAAACTGAGAATGTGGAAGTGTTAGGTAGAAGTGCGTTGGTAGGTTATGTTTGTGTCTTCTATTCTGCCACATCGCTTCTGTAATATCTATCACGTTTTCTTTTTTGGTTATTGGATGGAACCATTTGGTCTCGGGAAAAATTTAAGTAGAGTAATAATTGATTTTAGAGAATCTCTAAAGGGCAAAGGCAAGCTAATTGTCAAATTAGCTTGCTATGCCACATAGGATTTTCACCCATTTTCATTTCTAGTTAATTAGTTCATCAATGGTTAGCTACACCTTTCCATTTAAAAGGGTCCCACTTGCCATTAATGAGATCCACTTTCTCAATAATCTTGGGTTTGCTTTTGGCAGAATTTTCCCAAGCAAATTAGGTTGCCAAAACTAATTTGCTTGACCAAGATAATTGCTAAATTTGTCTCCAATGGTCAAGCTAGTAGCTAAGGACTTTTAAAAATTACAAGCAAGTCCCTAGCTACAACCATTGGAGATGCTCTTAACTTTTTACATATTAGTGTAACTAGTTTTTTACTTATGTGATACTGCACATTAAGTTTGTGATACGATAAATCTAGAAATTTAGTCTAGTAGCCAGAATTTTGTTTTACTAGTAATCTAATATCATATCACATCATATCCTATAACTAAGATTGTGAGACTTAATGTGTTGTTAAGATGCCAACTGATATATATATATATTTTTAGAAGAAATCCTCTAGATGCTGCTCCACGCGTCCCACCCAGCCCATTACAGCCAAATACCCCATCCCCCCTCCCCCTCCCCCCTTAAATCTCAAGCAAATCCTTGGGTAAATTGAGCCGAACCCTGACTTTCTTAGGGAATATGAAAAAGCTCACCACTTGAGCCAACCCCAATTCCTTGCCAACTGATGTATTATAATTGGTCTTTTCCTTCAAATAAAATTTTAATTGGTCCTTCCCCAGGAAAACCTCTTTTTATTAAAAAAAAAAACTTAAATAGACCCGGTGCATACTAACTTAGTGTGCACCGGGTCGGTAATTGATATTAACTTCATATAGTGAGTTTTATAGAGATATAGTAAACTTATATACAATATAGTGGATTTCATTAACGGAAAGCATATAGTAAAATTATATGCAATATAGTGGAGGATTTAATTTTAACGTTTTAACATGCAGGAAAATGTAGGTTATATAGTATATATCGTGACACGTGCTTTAATATATAGAATATGTAGTTTCTGAATGATATAGTGGATTGTTCATAAATGATGTAGTTTATGCATGATATAGTATGTTTCTTAATGATACAGTGAGTTTCTTCATGATATAGTGAATTTTTTCATGATATAGTGGGTTGTTTAAAAATGATGTAGTTTCTGTATGATATAGTATGTTTCTTAATGATATCGTGAGTTTTTGCATGATATATTCTGCATGATATAGTGAGGCCCCTGTTCTTTTGGACTTATTTTCAGCAAAAATAAGTAAAAATTAGTTCAGTTCAGCAAAAATAAGTAAAAATAAGTTCAGTTCAGCAAAAATAAGTTCAGTCTTGTCTAATGTTGTAATTATTATTTTTGTTTTCAATTTTACTATTAATATTGTTATTATTATTAATATTATAATTATAATAACGATGAATTTGTATTTTTTATTTTTTTATTTTTTTATTTTTTATTTTTTTTATTTTTTTATTTTTATATTTTTATATTTATTTATTATTATTATTATTATTCTTATTATTTATTATTATTTATTATTATTTATTATTATTTATTATTTATTATTATTATTATTATTATTTATTATTATTATTATTATTATTATTATTATTATTTATTATTTATTATTTATTATTTATTATTTATTATTTATTATTTATTATTTATTATTTATTATTTATTATTTATTATTTATTATTTATTATTTATTATTTATTATTTATTATTTATTATTTATTATTACAAAATATTAAAATAATAATAAGTATTGATAATATTATGTTAATACAGTTTAGTTCAGCAAAAATAAGTTTAGTTCAGCAAAAATAAGTTCAGTTCAGCCAAAATAAGTTCAGTTCAGCAAAAATAAGTAAAAATAAGTTCAGTTCAGCAAAAATAAGTCCAGTTCAGCAAAAATAAAATAAGTTCAGTTCAGTTCAGCCAAAATAAATTCAAAAGAACATGACCTGAGTTTCTACATGATATAGACAGATAAAGTGGATTGTTACATGCTTTTGGCCTAGTGCACACTAATGTTAACGTGAACCTGGTCCATGCAAGTCGAGTTGGATCCCGTTTGACAATACTAGGCGAAAAGAAGTTTAAGCCGATAAGTTAACCGAAACCGATAAGGTATAAACAAACCGATAAGATGCTAAAATTAATAAGGTAACTGATTAGCTAACCTGTTTGGCAAAACTAGGTGCATAAGTTGATTAATTATTTTAATTTTTAAGTATCATCATATATATTTCGACACTAATGAAGTATAATGTATTAAACAATAGAGTAACAACGTAAATACTTTTAAAATTATAGCGTATGCTACAAATCACAATATCTTCATTAACCAAACTGCAAATTGTGTAACCTGAAAAATCGAATAGTTTAAAAAATTTACCGAGCTCCGTCAAATTGCAGAAAAGAGAACTTGGTTAATATTTCAAGAACCTAGTTTCATTGCACTACTTCGCTAAAACTCATATGCAAGAAAAATATACAGGAATGAGATTAGGGGTGTGCACCGGTCCAAAACCGGACCGGACCGGTTGGACCGGTGGACCGGAATCCAAAATTTTTTTGGACCGGGACCGGACCGGAATATTCCGGTCCGGTCCCGGTCCGGACCGGAAAAATTCCGGTCCGGTCCGATTTTGGACCGGTTGGACCGGAATTAATATTTTTTTATAAAAAAAAAACTTTTTCTTAGATTTAAATATATTAATAAATTCAATATATTAAAATATAATAATTCTAAAAGCAATAATCTTAAAGGCAATAAATATGAGGTTTTAACTTTCTAACTTTTTAAGTTTTAAACTTTTTTTTAACCTTTAAACTTTTTTTTTTAAAAAAAAAAACTGGAATTCGTCCGGTGTCTGTCCCGGACAGGAAAATTCCGGTTTTGGGCCGGACCGGACCGGAAACCCGGAATCTCAACTTTTCATGGACCGGGGACCGGACCGAAAATTCGGTCCGGTCCATTCGGTCCGGTCCGGTCGGTCGGTCCGGTTCCGGTCCGAATTCCGGTCCCGGTCCAAAAGTGCACACCCCTAAATGAGATTGCACTATTTCACTAGAAAAAATTGCAAGAAGTTTTCGTGAGACAAACATGAAACTTTTTACATGCAAGATGAACATTTGAGATTAGGTTCCTGATTGTTAATGGCGAGAAGGAAGATTGAGAAATAATGGAGGAATAGAGGGAACACCAACAATAGAAGAGAAGAAAATGAGAGGAGAGAGATACGTTAAAAGTTAAAGATAAATTTAAAACATTTCCAAAGATTTCAGGTACCTGATTTTGAAACGTTAAAATTTTTACCTTATCAATTTCAGCCATTTTAACTACCTGAAATTTTATTTTAGGTATTTCCCAAACACTCTAATCCATTTTAGCACCTTATTGTTTCAGCACCTTATTATTTTAGGCACCTAAAATTAGAGATGCGTCGGTTTGGTTAATGAGCTGGCTGGTTGAACCGAACAAGCGAAATTTGAACTGAATTAAACTGAACTGGGAGTAACTATAACTGAAATCAACTGAAAAATGGTGAACTAAAACTGAAATAAACTGTAAATGAAAAACCAAAGCGACTGCAAGCGGCGAAACAAACTCTGCATCGAAAATAGCGTGAAAAGCCGAAAAGTTGATCAATCAACTGAACTGAACTGAACTAAATATTTAATTGAATTAACGGGATCGATTCAACGCAACGAAATGGCGAGCGGGCGAAAACCAATTTAAAATGAAACTGTTTTAAACTGATTTTAACTGTACTCAAACCGAATTCACATATTACCCAAATTCACGATAGTACTCCAATTCACATACAGATTTTATCATGATAATTTTTATTAGTACTTGAATTTATGACATATAACTTAGTTTCTTGATAATTTTCAACTATGTCAAGTTCACTAATTTTACACTTCAAACCGAATTTACATTTTACTACCCTATAAGCATTATACTTAGTAAAATTCTTATGTACATAAATATTTATTACTTACTAGGTACATTATTAGTATTTTACTACCATATAAGCATTATACTTGAAATGCTAAAGCTTGCAGATTATTATTAGTATTGACTTACTTTGATTAGAATAATAAACATAAGTACATTATTATTATTGTTGTTGTTGTTGTTGTTGTTATTATTATTATTATTATTATTATTATTATTATTGAGTTTTGTACAAATTTATCGAGTTGCATAAGTTACATATATACATTGATCTTTTCCAATAACAACTTGTTTCAATTCAATAAGATGTTTTGAGTTTTGAAATATTAAAGATGATTTTTCAATAAGAATTTTGATTCATTCTAGTATAACTGTATACACTTGTGCAGTTAGGGATGTTAACGAGCCGAACCGAGACCAAATATGTTCAGGCTCGGCTGGAGAATAGGTAAGGTTAAGCTCGGCTCGAACTCGAAGCTCGTCGAGCTCACGAATTTAGGCTCGGCTCGAGCTCAAAATGAACAACACCGAGTTCGGCTCGAGGCTCGGCTCGTGGACTCAAAAATTAAAAATTAAAAGAAAGTTCAACTTAACATACATCAGGGCTTTAGGTATAGCCCAATGTCTTTGTCAAACTCTTGATAAGTATGGATGTCAGGCCAATTTTCATTAAACATGACAAATCCCATCAACCATACATTCTACTCCTATCTATACAAATCCCTTTAATACAAAAGTTCCCTTGTTACTCTTGCTTCCTCCCCAATGTGGGACTTTTGAAATCCCAACCAAGGAGTTCACTATTGGCTCTACAACAAGAACCAAGAAGAGGTGCGGTAAATCTGAAATTATGTATTATGCCCTTTATAGTTGCAAATGTGATGTTTTATTTTTGCCTCGCCGATGTGGGATTTATAAACCTTAACAACATACTCCCTCCGGTCTTTATTAGTTTACTCATTTCTTTTGCACAGAGTTTTAGGAGAAACAATGTTGTGGGACATAGAAAGAAAGAGAAACTAATACTTTATATTAAAGTTGAATGTATGTGTGATAGAATATTAGTGGTCCCATTCCAAAAATAGAAACAAAAGAAATGAGTAAACTAATAAGGGACATCGCAAAAAGGAATACGGGTAAACTAATAAAGGCCGGAGGGAGTAATTCACAAACCCTGCTGCATGTTCTATTTACTCTTACTCCACGTGTAAATGTGTAATGTTTGCATAGTTTAGGTGTATGTAATGTTTGCAATATGTAATGTTTAATGGATGTAGGTGTATTATATTTGCAAATGTAAATATGTAATGCTTGCTAGCAGTAAACCGTTTTTCCAAGATGGGTAGAAGAATAATTAAAGTGATGCAATTATAGTAGAATAATTAATTTTATACTAGTTTAAGTTTTTGGGCCTTGCATATTTAATGATTGTCCAACATTATAATATAAGACAAATCAAACAAGAATTATAATTAAAGACTTAAAGGGTAATGAGATTATATAGGGAAAAGAAGGTTGGTGTTTACTTGTTCTATCGATGTGGGACATTACTTTTTTACATAAAGACTATCTAAAATATTTTCGAGCTTGTTCACGAACTTTCGAGCCGAACTCAAGGAGGCTCAGGCTCGGCTCGTTATGGTCTCGAGCCGATCCGGAACTCGAGTCGAACCCCCTCGAGCTGAGCTTTGACCGAGTCGGGCTCGAATAGTTTGCGAGCCACCCTGGCTCATTAACACCGTACCACTCGTGCTTGGTTGATCGAAGCGTAAGATAATTCAAGGCATATTACAACAATTAGCTTATCGACTTATATCAATAAATTGATCTAATCCAATATCAGCATACATTAGTCTTATGCAATAACAAATTGTTTGAATTTGTTTATATGTTTAGATATATTCACATAACTTTCATCTAATCGAATAACTTGATAACAACTTCATTAATCAACTTGTTTCACTTTAGTAATATGTTTTGTATTCAAAATAGATAAAGCTTAATCAAGGTTCACTTGGATGGATCATTTTTATTTTCAATTGCTTTATCATCAGCTTACATTGATACTTCATATAATCCAATCTCACCTTGTTTCAGTTTAATTAGATATTTGAGTTTCAAACTAAATGTAACTTATAAATGATTAAGTTAATTGGAGTATTTTTATCTTGATTTAGGTTATCGTTTCACATTGATACAATAACCTAATAATCCGATACTAACTTGTTTCACTTCAATATTGTTTCGAATTCAAAATGGAGCACTATTATCTTCAATTATCTTACCGGCTTATATTGATATATTTATTTAGTCTAATATCAATGTCTTTCAGTTTGGCTTAGATGTACGGAGTATTCTTATATTGATTAATTAGCTTACCAATTTACATTGTTACATTGAATTAATAATCCAATATCAATTTGTTTCACTCCAATATTATGTTTCAAAGTCAAAATGGATACAACTTAATCTTACTTTAAATGGACCATAATTATTTTCAATTACTTTTTCCGACTTACGTTGATACATTCATCTAATGTAATATCAATTTCTTTCAGTTTGACTAAGATGTATGAGTTTCAAATTGAATATAACTTGCTAACGATTAACTTAAATGGAGTATTGTTATCTTGAATTATCTTATCCATTCACAATACCTTGATCTAATCCAATATTAACTTATTTTACGTCAATTATATGATTTCAGTTTTCAGATGTGCATATAACTTAATGACTAGTATAGTTATAGTAAGACATTGATCTAATCTGCTTTTGAAAAAAATGTCTAACTCGTCTTTCGATGAAGTTTATAAGAATTTATACTGATATAATACGTCCTTTTTAACCAAACATGATGTGATTTGCATACAACTAAAAGTTTGAATATCGACATATATAAAATTGTCTTATTCCAAATTGTCGAATATCAATAAAGCACACATATATCGATGTCACTTTCATACACGTTTTTGGGAAGTACAACCAGTTTTTTTCAAGGCAAGTGTCGGACTACACTTATTTGTCACATTAATTTTAACCGAACCCGGGAAAACTTTTGGCCAAAACCCGACACAAAGTTTCATTTTCCCCGAACAAATACAAGAATGTGACTAACTTCTACCTGAACCGATGCGATTATTGTCGAACTTATGTGATTTTCGTCAATAACTGATATAAACTGAAACATAACTGAGAATAACTGCAACGTGTTTTAACTGCAATGGATTCAACCGTTGGTTGGTTTAACTGTTCGGGTGAAACTGGTTTAAACTGCAGCTGAACTAAACTGAAACTGGAAAGAAAAATAACTGAATTAAACTGAACTGAAAAGTTTGTTAACTGGACTGAACTGAACTATTAATAATTTTAACTGTTGTAAACTGAACTGATATGAACTGAACTGTTTAGATATAACCATAACTGAACTGTTGAACTGAATTGACACCTCTACCTAAAATGCTTCCCCAAACCGACCCATTGTAAGGTTTTATCTGACAAAAATTGATTTTACATTATAAGTGTAACTAGTTTTTGACAGATAAAATTTGGTTGAGCCAGTGGGTAATTTACCCACTACTATAGACTTTAATGCAAGGTGTAACCCAACTCAATATTAATGGTGTATTAGGAGTGGGTTATCCACCCGGTTGGTTGATGTAGTTAAATATGCGGTTTATTACTTATTAAGTGATAATATGAAAAATATTTTTCTTATATATTTAAATAAATCTTTATATAAATATTATTGTCTCATATATATATTGTCAAGTTTCCAAATACAAAAACTACAGGACTACTTTGTTTTTAGGTGTACTCATGGTCACAAGAAGCCTCCTCCTCTCCCCTCTCTCCTCTTCCTTCTCAAAAAACCCTAATCCTTCTCTTCTAGTTTGGGGCTGCCATCATCATTTCGATGGTGGTAAGCCCCCAATTCTTCTTTTTTCTTCTAGTTTTCATTGTTTTTGTTATTAATAATCTTCCATTCTCTCTCTTTATGAGAGTTTTCTACCCAATTTTTGGGTTCTTTCTCTCCTTTCATGGGAGTTTGGAGTTTAGTTTTATTCTCTTCCCACGTGGAAGTTTAAAAATTGGTATGAGAAATTGTTCTTATTGTTTGAAGTTCAAGACCATCAACATCGAAGTATTGGAAATTCGGATGCGGTCAACCTGGTTAAATCAAGAATTTTCTTCCCCAAACTATGTCAGAATGATAGACTTCCCCATCAATAGCTGCATGATTCAGCAAATACAAGGGGGCTGCGTTGTATTGCTCGATCTGGTTCATTGTAGTTTTTTCGAAGACGAATTTGATTTGATCTTGTCTGATTATATCTTGTTTTTCTTTAATACTTATTGTAGATGCCGTTTGGCCTTCAATTAATGAAATTTCTCTTTCAAAAAAAAGTTTCCAAATACAATTAAAACTTATACTTCCTCCGTTTCAAAAAAGATGACATGGTTTGACTTTTGCATTATTCTCACATTCTCCTTTGATGATGTTTTGTGATTTCTACGTAAGAGAAAGTATAGTCATGTGTAATCTTGTTATATTCATCTTGATATACACTTTTAGAATATCAACTTTTTATAATTTTTACATGTATGAAATTAAAGATATTAATAGTTAAAGTTATGCATTGATAAGTGTGTCCGGAGAAGTGTGAAGTATTTTTAAACAGACGAAATACTTTAATTTATAACTCGTATAAAATACACAACTGCCGAATTGAACCATCCTACAAGTGCGTCACGGGCTCACGAACATGCATTTTCATTCAACATGCATTTTCATTCATAAATTGACATGACCAAAACCTGTAAGTAATGTTGCCGAAAAAAAAACCTGTAAGTAATTACTAATTAGTATAACCTTTTCAGTTATCTTCAAATTATCGTTTGTGATACGATAAATCTAAAAATTTAGTTCCCTAAAAAAAATCTAAAAATTTAGTGTAGTGGCCATAATTTTTTTTTATTAGTATTATTATTAATAATCTCACTTTTTCTTAAAGAATAGTAAGTTTTAGGTAAGACCAACTTATCATAAAATTAATATAAGTCCACATCACTTTATTCCCTAAAAGGGTCACTTTGTAAATTAAAAGGGTCACTCTACGAGTTAGAGGGGTCACTTTGACATAATGGGTCATCCCATGTTTTAAAGGGGTCATTTGTACCATAAGTGACCCTTCTAGGACAACAAGTTATTCACGTCTTACCATAAATCATGGTAAAGACAGTCTTATATGAGACTTAGCTCTTAAAAAAATACTTCTCGCGCTCCATAAATAATGCAACACTTGTGTTTTTACGGTCTCTAATGCATTTTTTTTTTGAAAGGACTCTAATCCACTATTTTGACCTTTAATATCTTTAATTACGTACGAGTTAGTAAAAATTATAAAAAATAATATTTTAAAAGTATACATTGAGACTAAACTAACAAGATCACACATGACTATGTTATTTATTACATAGTGGTGAGAATTCGTGGTCAAAATTTTGTATGGTTTAACTCTAAAGATGTAAATTTTTTGTTCTTTATGGAGCGGAAGAAGTATATATGCTAATTCTAATATTCTCTATTCTTCATAAAATAGTATTTGTGTGTAAACAAATAAATTTTTTGATATTTTTTGCTTTATATTGCTACTAATTTACAAATACAAACACTATTTGTTTCCACAAAACACTCTCTATCTACCTACAAATACTATTTGTCATATACGCAAACTTTTGTTAGATGCATTTAATGGTTAGATGTTTATCATTCCTCTTTCCATCTCATAATATTGTTGTGAGTTGATAGTTCAAGGCTTCAAGCTGAGATTTTGGAAATGTTAGATTGAAGTGTATTGGTAGGTTATGTTAAGTTGTCTTCACTACCAGCTGTCTGAGTCTAGAAAAAACTCAGATAATTTATGGTTCGTTACTTTAGATTTGCCCAAAAAAAACAAGAAAAAGTTCGATTTCAATTATTAGTACCAATTGGTACTTAGGTACTATCATTTTTAATACCAATTGAAATAGACAAAGATACCAACTGATACATTATGTCTGACTCAGACTATTGATCACCAACAGTTTCATTCCCACGTACATAAGCAGTTTAACAATGTACGTAAGCAAAATAACAACTTTCATAATTATCTTTTTTTTTTGGTTTTTCACCATATACCCTCGACAAATTTCTTTTTTCACCACAGACCCCTGCAAGTTTCAGAATTCACCAATATACTCCCAATATTCAAAAAAATCCACAGTATGCCTTAAAGACTAATGGTCGTGAATTCCGTTAGTCATTAATCCCTAATTTACCTCATTAACCCTCTAACCTTTGATTACTCCTATCCTGATCTCTCTCTTTTCCTTCTCTCTCCCCTAACCCATTTAACCCATTTCTCCTCTCTCTTCTCTACCATTAACACCACCATAAAAGCTCCCTTCACTACATACCTTCGTCCATGACTTTCTTCCTCATCTTCTCTCTCCTTTTAACCGTTCCCACCACCAAAAGAAACCTCTGCCATTATTAATTATTACACCACCTCCACCACTTTACTCTCTCTCTCCTCTCTCTCCATCCAATCCCCTCTACCTCCCACCACCATCACCAGCCACCCCTCTCCCTCTTTGACCGCGACCTCGACGATCTACCACTTCTCACCTTCACCTCCTTCTCACATTCTTTCTCCTGATCCTGCTGCTACCGACGTGGGCAACTCCATCCCACCATTCCCCTCCCCCTTCCATAACCACCTGGTGTCTGGTAGTCGATGTCCAGTGGGATGTGTGGGTAAGGATTTAGCTTTTTTGTTTTTAATTTGTGTTTAAATTTTATGGTTTTAGATGTTGGTGATAGTGGTGGTGGAGGTGGAGGTGTAGGTGGAGGGGGTTGGGTGGAGAGAGAGAAAGAAAATGAGGACATTTATGGAGGAAAAGAGAGAAGAGAAGGAGATAGATTAAGGTAGGATAATGAAAGGTTAGTTTGTTAATTAGGTTAATTACGGGGTTAGAGGAGGGAGATTAGGGAGATTAGGGAGGGATATCAAAGGTAGAGGGTTAATGAGGTCAACTAGGGCTTATTGACTAACAAAATTAACGACAGTTAGTCATTAAGGCATCCTGGGATTTATTGAAAAATTGGGGGGCTATGTGGTGAATTCCCGAAACTTGCGAGGAGTATTTTGTGCATAAAAATTGACGGGGGTATATAGTTAAAAAATCGTTTTTTTAAATTAAAAGAAGTAGAACAAAAGTACATAAGCAAAATAACAAATTTTTGATTATTATTTAATATATCAAACATTTTTAAAATTTCCCCAAGTAGGTCATAACCAGTTGTTAACTTGTTGCATGAGGTTAACTAGTTGACGTGGCACTTACGGGGACACGTGTCGTTATTTAATTGGTTGTTTTTTTTTTTATTTAATTTTTAGAAAACAAAAAAAAATATTTTTCTCTCTTACCCCTCCACTGACCCTCTTTCCCCTCCCCCACCTCTTCCCATCGGAGACGCCCACTCCTTTCTCCCACCGCCGAAAACCCCTTCTCTCCTCCATGATTTCAAAACCCACCACCCCCCTCTCCTCTTCTTTCACCCACCAACCATCACAACCCCTAGAGGTGGGCATGGGTCGGGCCAGCACGCGGGACGGGCCGGCCCGGCACGAGCCCGCTCAAGGCCCGACCCGACCCGTTGTCCGCTCCGTGGGCCGTGGGCCTGCCACGGTCAAGAAATTTTATTTCAGGCCCGCACCGGCACGAGCCCGCCTATATGGCCCATGGGCCGGCCCGCGGGTCGAACGCCCCTTTTCTTTTTTTTTAGCCTAAAACTACCAAGAATCCAAAAAAACAACATAAAACACGGGCCAGGCCCACAGGAGGTACGATCCCGGCCCGCGGGCCGTGGGCCTTGGCCGGGCCGTGGACAAAATCTGGAAATTTCAGGCCCGGCACGGTACGGCCCGCCATTCACGGGCTCTTCCTCAAGCCCGCGGGCCGAGCCCATGAACAGGCCCGGCCCATGCCCAAGTCTAACAACCCCCATGAACCCCGCCTACCACAACCGCCATCAACACAACACTCACCACCACCTCCTTTCCTCTTCCTCCACAACCGCCATTAATGCTCAGTTGCTCACTGAGTTCCTTCACCAACACACACCAAGATTTCAAAACCGCCATTAATACTCAAGCCAGATGTGTTCAAGTTCGACCCACCAGCTCCTCTCCTCTTCCTCTTCCTCTTCCTCTTCCTCCACAACCGCCATTAACCAATACCGAATTTCAAAACCTCCACAACAGATCTGTTCGAGTTTTGGTGCTCGTGGTGGTGATCGTTTCGAATTTGGTGGTGGTGCTCTAGTGGTTTCAAGTTCAAAATTAGAGTTAGTTTTGATTTTCAATTTTGTTTCGAATATGGTTTTTTGCTTTTGTTTTGATGTCGATATTATTCATGTTTTTTGGATTCCGTTTTGGTGTTTTTTTATTTCATTTTGGTGTTCCTGGTGGTGGTTGTTTTTGCCATTTTTTTTGTTGGTAGTAGAAATGGTGGTGGTCTTCGATCTTGAGTTTGGTGGGTGGAAATGGTGGGCGGTTCGAGTTTTTGGGTTGAATGTGGAGTTGGGTGTAATGGTGGCTCTTGTGGTGGTGGTAGTCGTGCTAGTTCTTCTAGCGGTGGTGGCGGTGGTAATTTTGATGGTGGTGTGGTGGTTCTGCCTGAGCCATGGTGGTGTGGAAGGAGGAGATAGGGGATGAGGGAGGGGATTGGGGGAGGTTTCATGGCTGGGGAGGGTGGTTTCGTGGTGGGGGAGGGGGTGGTGAGGGTGGTTTCGTCCCGGTGGGGACGGGAGGGGGGGGGGGTAGGGTAAGGGAGTGGTTTCAGTTGGTTGGGGGAGGGACAGGAGAGAGAAATAGATTTTGTTTTTTTTTATTTTTTTTACCTATTTTACAGGTTACAAGTCACATTTTTTTTAAACAAGAGAGAAAAACTAGGTTAGTCCCTTATACAGGACCAACCTAAAACATCCTTTCGGATGATAGAGAGAAAGTTTAGGTCAGGAAGTTCAAACCAGCAATGGAGAGAATCACATGAGTGACCTTAGCGAGCCAGGAAGTCCGCCGTTTGATTCGCCTCCCTGAAACAATGAGAAAACGTGACATTCCCACAATAAGCCAAATCAGATTGAGCATCACCCACTAGGGCATTAATTTCCCAAGGAATTTTTCAAGTCCTCCGGAGAGAATTGATCACAACGAGATTATCCCCTTCTACAATCAGATTCTTAATACCAGAAGCCAAAGCAGCACGAACTCCTTATCTCATACCCCAAGCTTCCGCCACAAGGATGGAATGGTTATGATTGATAGCCATGGCACCCATAATAACAATACCACCAGACTCATCCCTAATGATAAAACCACAAGAAGCACTACCATCTTGAAGTTTGGACCCATCAAAATTCAATTTATAATAGGCATTAGTGGGTTTAACCCACCAAACTTCCCTGGGACTAGGAGAAGAAGTGGACAGGAGAGACCGAGATTCCGCATGACCAGAGAAAGTCTCATCCTCTTCCTGAATAAATAACCATTCCTGAAATTTCTTAATAAGAGCTGCCGACTTAAAACAAGACATCCTCTCCCCTTGGAAGATTATTTTATTACGAGCAAACCAAACATGCCACCAAAGGCAAGCCAATTTGCAAATAGAAGAAAGAGGAAGATTATCATGCAGAGAATTAAAAATACTAACCATATTGTCATTTTTTATCCACACTCGGGATATCAGGCCATGCCTCCGTCTGAGAGAGCTGAAAAGCAACATCATGAGTAAAAGGGCACTCAAACAATATATGAAAAGCGTCATCAGAATAAAAATTACAGAACACACAATCTTTTGGCATAAAGACATGAGATTTTTCTAGTCGGACCTTGGTAGGCAGACCATCCACACACACTTTCCAAATGAAAAATTTAATTTTAGGGGGGACATTTAAAGACCAAATCCACTTAAACCCCGCTTTAGGTGGGGCATAGACTTATCTAATGACTGAATAAACTTAACACCAGATTTAACAGAATAAATACCATCAGGATTTAGACCCCTGAACAGCCTATCCTGGCTAGTTGAAGCAGGAATGAACATACCAACAATATCTTTCACAATACAATCCGGGAGGCATTCCTCCAAAAAACGTATGTTCCAAGTTCTATCATCAAGAATAAGATCAGTCACACACAAGTTATCATATCTCAAAGGACCATAAACAATGGAGGAAAGAGGAACTGAGTAGACCTAATTATCATGCCACACGGAGATCTTAGCACCA